>JACEIK010000482.1:240624-260543 GCA_018107945.1 Datura stramonium | reverse complement strand
TAGTCCAGTCCCTGTGGGATCGATACTTGGCTTACTTGAGCCACTTACTACTTGTTCGACCACGTGCACTTGCGTGTAGTCATCCAGACAGCCGAATAATATGTAACACCCCAAATGCTTCTAAGATTAGATTCCAAGCATAAGGAGAGAATTCAAATATAAAATGGAAGTTTGGTGCAGAATGAGTCAGGGGACGACTCGTTAGGAGGCCCCAAAAGTCGTGGTCAGACCCGTGGGGAAGCAGTTCTGAGGTCTGGTCAAGTCCGGTGGTACCGGACGACCTGACGGTCATCTTGCCCGACAATGACTCATTAGGTTGGTCATTAGGTGGAGTCTAGTGTTCCTTGATAATGTATTAGATAGTGGAGGTGATGGATTGCAGGCCACGAGTCTTCATGCTAGACCATGACTCGTGAAGTGAGTCGTGGGTTGTGTTGGGGAAGTTTTGATAAATTGGGCAATGTACTCCACGACTTGGTCCCCATGAGTCATTACCTTACCCAATACTCGTAGGGTGCCTCATGGGGTGTGGAAGAGTGATTTTTCCTGCATTCATCTAGGGGCATTTTCATAAAGTTCTATGCTTTTAACTTCTAAACTACGTTGTTTTGAGTATTAATTGGGACTTTTTTAAGGGGTTTCTTAAAGTCTAAACTCTCATTCTCTCAAGATACCTCTCAAAGCTCTTCTTCCTCCTCTCCTCTCAAGATTTAAGGATTTCACCAAGGTGTTCATCAAAGCTTCAAGGGGAAATTTCGAGCAAGGTTTCTTCTACCAGGTATGCGGGTCTTTCAACAAGGATAATCTTCCATCCTTGTGCCCCAAAATGTTTTATCAAAATGCCCAATTTCAACTATTCTAGAAAAGCATGACCTAGGGTTTGTGTGATGGGTGATTTTGTTTATAATTCTCTAAATTCCTAGATCCATTATGATTATGAGATTAACTACGATGTAGAATAATTATGTTACCTTGAGTTATGTGTTGGATGATGAGAAATGTGTGATATTATAGAATGTCTTCATAAAATGACTTGAACTTCGAATGAGGCTTTATTATTGTTCACTCAATTATCGTAATTACTTGCATATATGTTTAGATATGTGAAGATCGATTGATTATCCCTAAGAACTTGCATGTGCCATTGATAGACATGTTAAGAAGAAATTAGAGTTTATGGGCTTGAATTATTTAAAGTAAAGATATGCATGTCCCTTATGCTTTTGATGGAATTGATTGGGTATGATATAATTTATGGTAAAGACCAAATTAATGCATCCTTCTCATGAATTGAGGTAAATCTCAAAATGGGTTTTATGAAATGAAAATGTATGCTTCTTCCATAATCTTGTTGTAGATGTATAAGTTATGAGTTAAGTATATGTCTTCCCGTAAATCTAGAATATATGAATCAATGTATGCATGTTAAGGTACGAATTAGATCTATGGATCAGGAATGACTCTATGATATATGTTGAATGATATGAAGCCGAAACTTAATGTGGTGGAAGTATAATGCATGATGTGAATGTATAGTTACTCACTAATGTAAGATGTTTGAAGAAATATTGATGTGGCTCTATGATGATAAAGTATGAGATTGATATTTTAAGAATGTTGGGCTTGTTTTTAGTAGAAAGTAGCCCCGATCCCTCTGAAATGAATGATGTATGATGGAAGCACTGTATATTTATGTTTCTGACTAGCTGTAGTAGCATAGACTAGATAGATGATGTCAGATCAATACTCCTCATGTCCTAGTTAGCCAGGGAGCCTCCATAGTAGAGAGTAACTCCCTAGTCGGGATCCTCAATAGCAGAGAGTGACTCCCCAGCTCAGTTGGGATCCTCCATAGCAGAGAGTGACTCCTTAGTTTAGTCAGGATCCTCAATAGTAGAGAGTAACTCCCTAGTTCATTCGGGATCCTCAATTGTAGAGAGTGACTCCCTAGCTTAGTGGGGATCCTCCATAGTAGAGAGAGATTCTCTAGTTCAGTCAGGTTCCTCCATAGCTGAGAATAACTTTCCTAATACAGCTGGGACCCTCATAGTAGAGGATGACTCCTTTAGTTATGTTATCAGCATGATCCAATTCTGCATAATTCAGATTTCAGATTATAATAGATTTAATATGATGATAATCAAACTCAGTTGTCAGTAGTGATCCAGTACAGTGTGTGGTGCTAGTTTTAGATTCAGCTCTTATTAAATGTTCAGAACTTGACCCTTATGCATGAGTTCGATGATGTATCATAAACTGAGATCTAAAGGAAAGTTTCATGTATATATATGTGTATGTGAATCATAAGAGAATAATGGCTTGTTAATCAGTTGTGTTGATGTACTTGGTTATTTCCTCATTGTATATTTGTATAATTAATTATTTATGTTATCACGCATGTTCAGTACATTCCAATTACCGACCGCATGCATTTTGTGCTATATCTTTTCATGATATAGATTTAGGTCTCCAGACTCAGCCTCGTGGTTTAATACGCTTCCTTCCCTCTCAGCTGCCACTGGTGAGTACTCATCTCCCGTGGACTTGATTTATATTTATGCTTTCTTTATGTTTTAGTTTTAGATTTTAGGAGTTAGTTGGGGCTTCTCCCAGCAACTCATCAGTTTAGTAGAAGGCTTTCAGACTTGTCCAGATAGACACAGCGTTGTATCATAGTATTGTTATAATTGTATTTTTGGTTCTTTTTTAGACTCTTGCAGTTAGCCTCCGCTACTTAAGTTTTTGGTTGATTATATCATCAACTGATATGCTATGATTATGTCATGGGTCGACTTGGACCCTTTCGAGGTTCCTTGTCCTTTGCTACGGCTAGGGTGTGAACTCCGGTTGTGACAGGATAACTCTCATACTGGCGTTATAAATGTATTTCATACTTTATATCGTGTCTCCTGAGCCTAGCGACATGCATAGATCAACATGAGAAATTCATAATATACCTGCTACTATATTCGGAGCTATCGGCCATCTGTACTAGATATTGTGCCCTGGTGAGATGGTGGATTGAGTTTTACCATGTTCATCTATAGGGTTATTCTTTATTCTATGGCCCGACCGACCACATCCAAAACATCCTTCCTTACCAAACAAATATTTTCCGGGGTGGCTCCTTCAACATTTCTCGCAAACTGGGCTACTTGACAGGGTTGTGAAGAGTTAGTCGGGGCTCTACCTTCACCCCGTTTTGCTACTAGGCACTTTTTGAGTTTATGGCCTGACTTGCCGCACCAAAAGCAACCGCCTGAGCCAGCCCTACATTCTCCCAAATGGTTCTTCCCATAGTTTTTGGAAGCTGGGTATGTAATCTCCTTTACTCTGGGTTTGTTAGGATCCTTGGATATCGATGGTGCTGGGGTTGATGACCTCCGATGAAATTGGAAATGGGGTTCACCACTCATCCTTTGTTGGGAAAACCCTGAGTCCCCTGTTCTTGCTCTCTTGCTCCCCTTTTCTTTTCCCCTGAAGTTTCCATCCGCTATTAGACTGTGAAACTCAAGTGTGACGTTTTGAACCCTTGTAGCCATTATCGCTTTAGTAGGATTTGTAGGTGTGACTGCCAGCTGGTTAACCTGAGTTGTCGCGGCCCGTATTAACACTCTAAGGGCAGCCCCGAGCTTTTCATAAGTCACTTGCTGACTAAGGGGGCCAACTGGAGTTGGTGGGACTGGTGGATT
Organism: Datura stramonium; assembly: GCA_018107945.1. Lineage (NCBI taxonomy): Eukaryota > Viridiplantae > Streptophyta > Magnoliopsida > Solanales > Solanaceae > Datura > Datura stramonium. The sequence continues at coordinate 256,851 of JACEIK010000482.1, read as the reverse complement.
CCTATTATTTTTCCCTCTTCCAATACCTCTTCTAGAAGGCATTGTGTCATGCCCCGAGTTTGCACCCGAGATGAAACACGCTACTTGGAGTCACAAGTGACCCTAAGTCAACCCCTGGTCTATCATACACTAGCATTTTTAGTAACATGCAACTATATACAGCGAAAGTTTAAAACAAAAATATAAATACTTGAAAGAAGTAAAGCTGGTTCATAATATTTGAATATATTGTAACAAAGCTACAAGTCTAATAAAAACCAATCTGAGTATGAAAAACAAATCTACGTCCGAAAGCCACTATGACTGATGAGTTGCTGGGACATGCCCCTAGATAACTCCAAATCTTAATGAAAAGGAAGGAAAAATATGACCGAAACAATAAATCTCCGTCCTCGAAGAATAAGGACTCACCAACTAAAATAGTTGAGGTCATCGGTGAGCGGTTGGCTAACGAAGCTGAGACTGAGATCCTGTAGCTGTATCATAAAATTATACAACATAAAAGTATGCATAAGTACTTTGAATGTACTAAGTAAGTGAGTGAAACATAACACAATGGAATAACTAAAACGGAAAATGCTGAACTAAAAAGACATTCAATAACAAAATAAAGCTACAAAACTGAATAACTGAAATACTTAGGTGGTCTAAAAGATCCTGTCTGATGGTCAAAACATGTACTAAGTCTGGAATACTAGAATTGAAACTGGACTGAATTGACTAGTGGGAGAGTCTATAACCGACATATAACCACGTGAGCTAGACGTGGAGTCCGATGTATACGCCCTATCGGTAGGACCCAATATACCTTGCCAGGATATGAAGGCATGAACTAGGTGATCACAAGAGACTGGGTCCAATCAAGAAAATAAATGTTGTAACCTACGGTGGCAACGTAGTCCTAGGAACCTAGGTGCGCTGGAACCCCGGTCTGCTCAGTGCTAAGTCCTACTCCATTGGATAGTCCTAGATTGAATAATAAGATGATAGCTCGAAACTGGGACCCAAGACTAGTCAGGTATACATATCTGAAAGCACCTTGAGAGTCTTATTAGACCTAATTCTGAAACTGGGTTCTAAGACTGGTCAGAGCTGCTTATCGGGAAGCGTTGTAACGGTCTATAGAACAAACTAAAATCTAAAATTGGGGTCCTAAGGCTAGTCGGATATATTTATCTAAATTGTCATGACCTCCTAGTGGACAAATAAAAACTGAATTCTGAATTTGATTCTTAAAACTAGGAGGTACTACTGACACCTCAGAAAATTCTGTAGTCAACTGATCAACTGACATTTTCTAACTGACACTGAGAATTCTAACATTCTTACTAAAACTGAATTGACAATATTCTGATTGAAATTCAATGCTACTAACAACATGGGAGTTCCCAACACTGATAAAATAAAGCTAAAATTCGACATTCAAGCACTAAGGTAGATTTCAAGATTTTATAGTTCAAGAAATAGGGCTAAATTTCACTTCAAAAGATTCAACATCATTTAAGTCACAAACTGGTGGAAAATATCTATAATTGACATGGTAGAATAATCCACATGATTTAGACAAAGTATGACTAGCAATTTCTTGACATTCAATAATTTCAGGGCTACAACTGATAGAGACAAATAGGGAGGAATTTGGGGACACAAGGGAAGAACTATTGACTTGTTGAATTACCACACACCTGGTGAAAAAGCCTGAAGAATTCCTTGAGAAACTGAGGAGAAAAGGTTGCCCTAGCTCTTGCTCTGAGAGTTCCTAAGAGAAATTACGATTTGATTTCTGAAGGTCTGAGTAGGGAATGGGGAAAGAAAATGTTTAACCCCCCTAATAAGTCTAAAAATATACTTAAAACAAATTATTTTAAAGTTTAGGAGGGTAGAAAATTACTGAAAGAGCCTTGGAAACTCGCAGTGAAAAGCTGATTATCAGTCCTCACGACTCCATGAAGTCGAACCAACTCCAAAATATAAAANAAACAAATTATTTTAAAGTTTAGGAGGGTAGAAAATTACTGAAAGAGCCTTGGAAACTCGCAGTGAAAAGCTGATTATCAGTCCTCACGGGTAACCTAACGTGTCGTGGTCAGTGACCGGGACTCGTGGTCACACTTGTGAGGTGCACTGCCTGGAACAAATTGTTAGACACCACAAGGGACCTAAAAACTCGTTACCCTGGGCCACGAATTGTGGCATAACCCGTCAAGTGCACTGCTTCAACTCTAAAAAAGTTTTATCTAGCTGACCATGACTCATCCCATGAATCGTGGTGACTGACCACGACTCGTGGGGTCCTTACGTTAGGTACACTGACTCCTTCCTTCCATTTATCAATCACCCCTTCCCATAACTGGCCTAATGAGTCGTGGGACCTAACCAGGACTCGTGGTCATATCCGTGGGGAGTAAACTTCCCGAAGCCCTCCCCATGACTCATCAACAATCCGTTAGTTCCAATAATGACTCGTTAGATGATTCGTTTTGAGGTACTTTTGTAGATTTTTCTGCTAAGCTCATTTCAAATTCCTGGTCTAAATCTTGGTAACTTTTGGGGTGTTACAATATCTCCCTCTTGGAATCATTCGTCCTCGAATGAAGACTAAAATTGCTGAAAAATTAGGAAAAGAACTGAGATTCCTAGACTGAGACTATGAGTTGGTTTCTGAAAGAGTAACTGACTCTGAATGGACTTCACCATACTAACAGAGCTGATGCAACTAGAATGCACATAGAAAATCTAGATAAAGCTGGTAAGTATGGGACTAAATAGGGTACTAGGGAGGAATTTAGCATGTGATGCCGAAACTGAACTGGAAGCGAACAAGTGTGGTTATCTTGCCATCATATCTTCTTCGGCTTTCCACATAGCTCCTTATACATGTTGATTTCTCCAAAAGACCTTGACTGAAGCTACCTCCTTTTTCCTCAGCTTGTGAACCTAATGTTCAAGGATCTAGACAGGAACCTCTTCGTATGAGAGACTCTCTTTTACTTCCACATTGTCCAATGGCACAATTGAAGTTGGATCACCAATGCATTTCTTCAATAGTGACACATGGAACATAAGCCAACTCCGAAGGTAATTCCAGCTCATTGGCTACTTTGCCAATTCACCTCAAAATTCAATAGGGTCCCACATATCTCGGGTTAAGCTTTCCCTTCTTCCAAAATCTCATCACCCCTTTCATGGGTAAAATTCTCAGATAGACCTAATCATCAACAGCGAACTCCAATTCTCTTCTCCTCATGTCAACATAAGATTTCTGATGGCTCTGAGCTATTTTCAATCTTTCTATGATGAGCAGTACCTTCTGCATAACTTCATGAACCAATTCTGGCCCGATTATAGTAGCTTTACCAACCTCAAACCATCTAACAGGACACCTTCACCTTCTACCATACAATGCCTCAAATGGGGCCATCTGGATACTGGAGTGGTAGCTGTTGTTGTATGCAAACTCGATAAGAGGCAGGTGGTCATCCCAACTTCCCTTGAAATTGATCGCTCATGCTTTCAACATGTCTTCTAGGGTTTGAATACCCTGCTCAGCTTGCCCATCAGTCTGCGGGTGAAAAGTTGTGCTGAGCTTGACCTGGGTACCAAGTCAAATGTGAGGTGAACTGGGTACCTCTGTCTGAGATGATGGATAATAGCACCCCATGAAGCCTGAACAACTCTTGAGTATAAAGTCTAGCATAGTCCTTAGCTGAATCTATAGTTTTAACTGGGAGGAAATGTGCTAACTTAGTCATCTGATCTACTACTACCCAGATGGAATCATGTTGCCTACGAGTTTGAGGTAGAGTCATCATAAAGTCCATATTTACATCTTCCTATTTCCACATCGGTATGTTTATATCCTAGGTCATACCTCCCGATCTTTGGTTTTCTACCTTGACTTGATGGCAGTTCGTGCACTTAGCTACAAATTCGTCGATGTCTCTCTTCATGTCGTTCCACCAGTTAACATCCCACAGATCGTGGTACATTTTAGTTGTACCAGGGTGGATGGGAGCTATGAGCTTCAGAAAGTATTTGTTGTCTCAAATCACCGACGTCCGATACACACAATCTGCCTTGGTAATAGAGCACACCATCTCTCCCTTTTGATAAAGCCTCAACCTCCTTCCCGAGAACCGCTTCCTTAAGTTTAAGTAAAATGGGATCTTCATCCGGTTTGGACTTAACTTCAACAACCAAAGAGGAATCTGACCCGCTTTACATCACCCCTCCACCCTCAGCTGAGTCAACCAACTGCACCCCTAACCAAGCTAGTTTGTGAATATCTTTTGCCAACTCCTTTTTGCCTTCCTCCATCTAAGCCACGCTACCCATAGACACTCTACTTAGGGCATCAACCACCATATTGTCTTTGTCTGAGTGATATAGCAAGCTCATGTCATTATCCTTCAGGAGCTCTAACCTCCTTCTCTAATGAAGATTTAAGTCCTTCTAATTGAATACATACTAGAGGCTCTTATGGTCGATGAAAACATCCACATGATCCCTGTACAGGTAATGTCTCCATATTTTCAGTGCAAACACTAGCATCACCAACTCCAAGTGATGAGTTAGATAATTCCTCTCATGAACCTTGAGCTGTCTGGAGGCATTAGCTATAACTTTTCCTAGATGCATCAGAATGTAACCGAGTCCAACTCTGGAAGCGTCGAAATATACTACAAACCCATCTGATCCTTTCGGTAGGGTCAAAACTAGAGTAGTAGTGAGTCAAGTTTTGAACTCCTAGAAACTCTTCTCACACATATCTGACCACTGAAATTTCACCTTATTCCGAGTTAGCCTTGTCAGAGGATATGCTATAGAAGAAAAGCCTTCCACAAAGCGTCGGTAAAAACTGGCCAAACCCAAGAAACTTCTGATTTCAGTTGGGGAGGTAGGTATAGACTAGTCTTTTACTGCTACTATCTTTTGAGGATCAACCTAAATACCCTCACTCGAGACCACATGACCTAGAAAAGTAACGAACTTCAACTAGAATTCACACTTGCTGAACTTGGCGAATAGTTGGCGGTCTTTGAGTGTCTGAAGAACTATCCTCAGATGATTAGCATGCTCTTCCTCATTTCTGGAGTATAAAAAAATGTCGTCCGATAAATACAATAGTGAACATATACAGATACTGCTTGAAGACTCTCTTCATTATGTCCATAAAGGCTGCAGGGGCATTAGTTAGTCCGAAGGACATAACCACAAACTCGTAGTGACCATACCGAGTCCTGAAAGCTGTTTTCGGTATGTCACACTCTTTGACCCTTAGTTGGTGATACCCCGACCTAAGATCTATTTTGGAGAAATAATTGGCTCCCTGAAGTTGGTCGAACAGGTCATCAATTCTAGGTAGGGGATACCTATTCTTTACCGTGACCTTGTTCAACTGACAGTAATCGATGCACATTCTGAGGGTACTGTCTTTCTTTCACATGAATAGCACTGGAGCACCACAGAGAGAGATGTTGGGTCTAATAAAACCCTTGTCAAGAAGATCTTTTAGCTTCTCCTTCAACTCCTTAAGTTCAGCCGAATCCATTCTATAAGGAGGTATGGAGATGGGCTAAGTATCTGGAATAAGATCTAAGCCGAAGTCAATTTCCCGTTCAAGAGGAACTCCGGGAAGATCTTCGGGGAACACATCTAGAAATTTGCTGACAACAGAGACTTACTGGATAGTTGGGGTCTCAGAGTCGGAATCCTTGACCCAAACTAGATGGTAAATACACCCCTTAGATATAAGCATGTTTATTTGTCTTCAAAGTAGATCCCATTTCAGAGTTTAGGCATTTTAATAGATTCATGTCATCATAATACAAAAGAGGAAGAGTAATTTTTAGTGAAGATATCTTACCTTTTTGTACCCATTATGCTATTAAATTAAAGAAATTTACCAAATCTAATGAAAGCATTTCAACAATATTTCAATCCCAATTAAAAACAAACTGATGCGGTTAGCTAAGTTCTCTATAACTTCCTATATAATTACTTCAAAAGTTAGGCCAACTAAGAAATTTAGAAAAAAAATTTGGGATACCCCATCCAAAAAGATATTTTTATTATCAAAAGTGTTGAGCAATGTTCTAGGTTCATGTCCCATTACATAAATTCAATCACAGGCCACAAAGTATAGACATACTACGTGGTTTTACTTCAGTAGATGGTATGCAAATCCAACGCGGATAACTAAGTAAAACCTGACTCAAAGAGAAGTTGAGCCAGCTCCTAGATGAATTGTCATGACCCGAACATACACTCGGATCGTAGACACGAGACAAGGAGCCCCGAGAGACCTCAAGTCGACCCATAGCATGAGCATATATCTAATTCAATCATATATGCAGAAGACTGAAAATAAGGCATATCGAAGACATAGCATCACATAATATATCGAAACATCCGAAACACTCAGACATACAAGCTGAGTACTGAAAATTGTCTGAAAGCTTCTAATAAAAACTATGGGTTGATTGAACAACAACCCCAACTAACCCGAACAAGTGTTGAGACAAAAAGTATCAACATTTCAATCAAATAGCCCTCGGAACATGAGGACTCACCAATTGTGCTGAAGGCAACTCTGAGAGAATCTATGGGTGAGGGTGAGCCTGAGAACTGGGGCTTGTATCTTGAAACGATACATCATAGCAAGTATGCGGTCAGTACATGGAATGTACTGAGTATTCAAGGTAAGTAAAACGGACATTTAAGACATATATAAAGCTCATAAATGATTATAAGAGTAGGACATCATGCTCATATCATAAACATCATACCATAATATAGGGCTCAAGGTTTTCAAAACATTCGTAATGCAAGAATAATCGTAATCATAAGAGAAGAGCTTTATTTAACAAGACTTGAGCCAAAAATACATAATCATAACATGCATAATAAATGAGGAACAGTGAGAGATTCTCTTAACCGACATACCCCATATGAGCACACATGAAGCCCGACTTGTAACCCTAGTCGAGAGGGTGTCCGTGCCTTGCCAAAGGTAGAACCATGAAAGTGTGATATCACCATGAAAAAGGGGCCAATTGGGCTGGGGACAGTCATGAAAGAGGTTCCAACATACCTAGGGTGGCACGTAGTTTACGAGATCCGTGGCTTAACCTGAGCCCCGAACCTACTCGGTGTTCGGTACTACTCCCAAAACATATATAGTGCTTATAATAATACATGCATGATTCTATGGGATAGTTAAATCATGATAATTAGAAGCATGCTTGTTGGTACGCAAACTAGCCATGAAATAAGGACCATGAGTCGGCAAAAACATGATTCATAATTCAAAAGTTCATACATGCTTGTAGATCATGCATATATCTTGGGATTCATAATATCATGATGGGTAATTAATTAAATACAAAATTTAACTCATAATTCATCCTAGGCTCGTAAATATCAATAATTAAAATGTAGATCATAAATCGATACATCATGGGTCATGCAAAATTAGGCTTGATTACATAAAAATCAAAAATTAATGACATATAACTATTTTAAATAATAAAAACTAATCATAATCCATAGGATATGATAATATTCTAAAATCATAAAACCGATTAACAAATCACTAGACTTTTATATAAATCAACTTTAAAACCCCATGAGTTTTTATTATAATTTTTGTAAAATCGATGAGGAGGGGCATGGGTGTGGGAGAAATAACTCATTGAGAACCTTACATACCTGGAACCACTTATTCTTAACCTCTCTTGAATGCCCAAGAAGAAATTGAAAGGAATTGGGGAAGAAAACCTTGAATCACCTTTTTATCACCCCTCTAAACTCATGCATGCATGAATGAAGACTTAGAAATAATTATCCCCTTAAAAACCCACCTTTCATAAGCTAAAACAAAGTAGTTAGGGTCTCATAGCGTGAAAAGTCAAAAATTCCCTTAATGAATCTTCCCTGAAATCTGTCAAAGTTGGACGGATGGACAGAACCAACGGGTCGTTAGAACGAAGGACGGCCCGTTCTGTTGCTCGTCGTTTGCATTGCTATAGCTTACTTTAGAAATTGACCAACGGAAGGACAGGAAGACTCGTCCGCTGCAACAATGAACCATTACATCATCTTTTGTTTGCTCATCACAAAATCTGAACCTGCTTACCACGAGCCTCACCACAACTCGTGGTTGCATCAAACGAGTTGTGGCCTTGATCCGTCGCGTACACTGGAAAACTTGGTATCCAAACAACGGGTCGTTACACCTCACAATGAATCATTGGAAGAACCATTGCATCCCATCTGCTGAGATCCATATTTCACCATGACTACAAAGGACGACCCGTTGTATCTCACGATGGGTCATCATATCACTCGTTCTCTACACTTCCACCAAAACATCCCTAACCAACAAATGCATACAACGACTCGTGGTTTGATACCACGAGTCATTCATTGGTTCGTTCTGTGCAACTTTTCCCAATTTCAGCCGTTTTCAACTTTTACCTTTTAGGTCTATTCTTAAGCACTTGCGAGGTATTACAATATATCCCCCTTGGGAATATTCGTCCTCGAATGTAGGAAACAAGCAGGAAACAGAAATATGCATTTATCATATTCAAATACTGATTATTTTAACCGAAATTTTATGGAATGACTACCTCTGATTCATAACACATTGTTGAACTAATCTCATGCTTCACATACACATCCATACACATAAAAGAACTTGAACACATGAACTGTACACAAAAACTTAATAGAGTCATAGAGCATAACCGATACCTCAAGTCAAAACTGAGCCGGTAGAGAATAAATGCAGGTATCTAGCCATCATATCCGCTTCGGCTTCCCACATAGCTCCTTCAATATGCTGATTTCTCCATAGGACTTTAGCTGAAGCTACTTTTTTGTTCCTTAGCTTACGATCTTGATGATCCAATATTTCCACTGGTACTTCTTCATAGCTGAGGCTGTCTTTTACACCGACGCTATCCGTCGGGACTACTAGAGTTGGATCTCCCAAACACTTCTTTAAAAGCGACACATAAAACATAGGATGTATCGAAGATAACTCTGAGGGAAAGTCCAACTAATGCTTAAAAACTCTTCTCATGAACCGATAGGGACCAACATAGCGGGGACTGAGTTTTTATTTCTTCCCGAACCGCATGACTCCCTTCATGGGAGATACCTTTAGAAATACCCAATCGTCTACCTCGAACTCCAGATCCCTTCTCCTCACATCAGCTTATGATTTCTAACAACTCTGAGCGGTTTTTAACCGTTCCCTTATCAACTAAGCCTTTACCATGGCCTCATGAACCGAATTAGGCCCTATCATAGCTGCCTCACCAACCTTAAAACATCCAATGGGCGATCTACACCTTCGTCCATAAAGAGCCTAGTACTGTGCCATCTGGATACTAGAGTGATCACTATTATTGTAAGCAAACTCGATCAAGGGAAAATGATCATCCTAGCTACCTTTGAAATCCATCACACTTTCTCTCAACATGTCCTCGAGAGTCTGGATTGTTTGTTCGACTTGGCCATCCATTTGTGGATGAAAGGCTGTACTGAGCTTAACCTGAGTCAAAAGCCCATTCTGAAAAGATCGCCAGAACTGGGACGTAAACCGAATACCTCGGTATGAAATAATAGACAAGGGCACTCCATGAAGTCGAACAAACTCCCAAATATGCAATTTGGCATAATCATCCGCTGAATCTGTGGTTTTGACCAGTAGAAAATGTGCCACCTTGGTCAACCTGTCTACCACCACCCAAATGGAATCATAATGTTTGAGGGTACGAGGTAGGCCTATAATGAAATCCATGTTGATCTCTTCCCACATCCAAGTGGGAATGATAATACCTTGAAGTACTCCTCCCGGCCTTTGATGTTCAACCTTTACTTGTTGGCAATTTGGGCATCTGGCTATGAACTCTGCAATATCCTTCTTCATGCCATCCCACCAATAGATTTCTCGTAAATCACAATACATCTTTGTGTATCCAAGATGAATAGAATATCTGGTACCATGTGCCTTATGAAATATCCGACCTCTCAAATCATCAACGTCCAGAACACACAAATGACCCTAATACCAAAGCACACCATCTCCCCCTTGGGAGAAAACCTGCACCTTTTGACTCCGCACCGCTTCCTTCAATTTCCTCAAAACGGGGTCCTCATCTTGCCTGGATTTCACATCAACCACCAAGGATGATTCTAATCCATTCTGCACCACCATACCACCATCAGTTGAGTCAACCAGCCTAACTCCTAACCTTGCAAGTCGATAGACATCTTTTGCCAACTCCTTCTTTCCTTCCTCCACGTGGGATACACTCTCCATAGAGAGCCTAATAAGTGCGTCCACTACCACATTAGCCTTACCCGGATGGTAAATAACACTCATATCATAGTCTTTGAGTAGTTCTAACCACGTCTGTTGCCATAGATTGAGGTCCTTCTGCGTGAACACATATTGAAGACTCTTGTGATCCGTAAATACATCCACGTGGACTTCATACAAGTAATGCCACCATATCTTCAATGCGAACACCACCGTGGCCAATTCAAGTTCATGGGTTGGGTAATTCTTCTAATGGAACTTTAACTATCTTGAAGCATATGCTATCACTTTCCCATGCTGCATCAAAATACATCTGAGTCCGACTCGTGAAGCATCGCAATATACCACAAAATTTGGTACCCTCTAGTAGAGTCAACACTGGTGCTGAAGTGAGCCGAGTCCTCAACTCTTGGAAGCTTTTCTCACAAGCCTCCAACCATTGAAACTTCACCTTCTTCAGAGTCAATCTGGTCCAAGGTGTTGCAATTGATGAAAAACCCTCAACGAATCTCTAGTAATAATCCGCTAGGCCCAATAAACTCCGAATCTCTGAAGGATTTACTGATCTGGGCCAATTCTCACCGCTTTAATTTTTTGAGAATCTACCCTTATTCCCTCACTCGATACTACATGGCCCAGAAATGCTATTGAGTCTAACCAAAATTCACACTTGCTGAACTTTGCATACAACTGATGTTCCTTGAGAGTCTGCAGTGCTACTCTCAAATGAGCGGTATGCTCCTCCTCACTCTGAGAGTATATATGAATATCATCGATGAACACGATCACAAACATGTATAGATATTTCCTGAACACCCTATTCATCAGGTCCATAAAAGTTGCAGGAGCATTTGTTAGTCCAAATGACATAACTACAAACTCATAATGGCCATACCGTGTCCTGAAGGCTGTCTTCGAAATATCACACTCCCGAACCCTGAGCTGATGATACCCGGACCTGAGGTCTATCTTTGGGAAACATCTGGCACCTTGGAGCTGGTCAAACAAGTCATCAATCCTGGGTAAGGGGTACCTATTCTTTATGGTAACCTTGTTCAACTGCGGATAATTAATACACATGCGAAGCGAACCATCCTTCTTTTGGACAAAAAAATTGGTGCAGCCCATGGAGACTTGCTCGGTCTAATGAAACCCTTATCTAGCAAGTCCTTCAACTGCTCCTTTAACTCTTTTAGCTCAGTTGGAGCCATCCTGTAGGGAGGAATAGAGATAGGCCGCATATCGGGTAAGAGATCAATACTGAAACCAATTTCCCTCTCAGGAGGAACACTTGGCAAATCATCGGGAAAAACCTTCGGATACTCATACACCACCGAAACTGACTAAATAGTCGGGGTCTCGGACTCAACATCCTTAACCCTAACTAGGTGATACATGCAACCCTTAGAAATCATTTTTCTAGCCTTAAGATTTGAAATAAACTGACCGTCTAGTACAGCTGAATTACTCTTCCACTATAAAACTGACTCACCCAAAAGTCAAAATTCCACTGCACGAGTCCTACAATTTATCAAAGCATAACATGCAAACAACCAATCCATGCCCAAAATGATGTCAAATTTAGTCATAGCTAACCCTACTAAGTCTGTGAAAGTGACATTATGAAACACTGTAATGGGGCAACCTCTATACACTTTCCTAGCTACAACTGATTCACCGACTGGAGTAGAGAGTGAGAACGGTTCTGACAGAATTTCAAGGCTAACTCCAAAACTACTAGCAATATAAGGGGTCATAAAAGAAAAAGTATCTCCTGGATCTAACACAGCATAAGCATCAATATGGAAGACTTGCAATATACCAGTGACCACATCTGGTGAAGGCTCATGCTCCTAGCGAGGCACTAAAGCATAAAATTTATTTTGGCGTTGACCGCCTGCTGAAATAGTAGAGGCACCCTGCTGAGGGGGACGTGTTGTTGGAGCTGCAGAACTAGCTGCTGTCACACGGGCTCCACTGACCCCTGATCTGGCTGAAGGGAAATCTCTGAATCTGTGTCCGGGTTTGCCACACCCGAAACAAGCATCCGCATCGACTAGGCACCTCTTTGGATGATTATTGCTGCACTTCACACAAACTGGAAAAGTGTGCTCCATCTGTATGCTATATTGATCCCTGGATCTTGAAGCCCTGCTCCTCTGATCTCCTTTGGACCTAGATGGCGTGCTTGCCGATAATGGAGCTGGAGCGATAGACCTGTGCTGGGACTGCTGACACTGTCCACCCCCTGACCTGACCTGAGAAGTCCCATAACAGTCGGGCCTAGCCCTCTTGGCCTCCCTTTGTCTGCGATAGACCAACTCCATCTGTTGTGCATGCAATACAATATGGGAAAAATCGATATCCCGATAAAGCATGGTGATCTTGCAATCCTTGTCCAAGTAATCTGCCACACCATGCACAAACCCGAGCTCTCTGGTCCGCCACCAACTCCGGAGCATACTTGGATAATCGGGTGAACTCCAATACGTACTCCTGAATGGACATATTACCTTGTTTCAAATTACCAAACTCGGCTTCCTTGAGGTCCCTCATCTCCCAAGGGAAGAACCGATCCATAAATGCCACGTGGAACTCCTTCCAACCTATCGGGCCTGCACCCACTACTCTGGCAACTCTTCACTACTTAAACCATATGTGAGCCACCCCCCTTAGCTGATAGGAGGTCAAGTCAACACACTCCTGATTGTTCACCCCCATAACCTGGGTGATCTCCAGAATCTCCTCAATGAAATTAGGTGGATCCTCGTCCACCTTTGACCCCGTGAACTCAGGAGGGCTCATCCTCAAGAAACCCCTCACCCTGGCTGCCGCTGCATTCCCATTCTAAGGGTAATGTGCCACCGTCTGATTCCTAACCAAGCATTCATGGCCTGTGCTAGCATCTGAATCTCTGCCCTAAACTCAGGATGGGCAGCTGGCTTTGGTGCGTGCTCCTCGTGAACGGATGGGGCTGGATGATGCTCACCATCATGAACACCCTCACGATCATTACCGTTACCATTTATTCTAGCATTCACTCGGCGTGGAGGCATGATTCTGTAAATGCGAGTAGCATGAATTAGAAGAGTAAAGGACTTTTATCGCACGACGTAGATCAAGAAAGAAGGGAACACTTCCTAAGCGTCTAGTAGCCTCTTCATCATAAGTGTGGCGAACTTCATACCCATGAAAAATACTCTACTTAACGCGGCTTTGAGACACCCTAGGAATCTTCTAAATCTATGGCTCTGATACCAAGTTTTTCATGACCCGAACGTACACCCGGATCGTAGACACGGGACAAGAAGCCCCGAGAGACCCCAAGTCGACCCATGGCATGAGCATATATCTAATTCAATCATATAAGAGGAAGACTAAAAATAAGGCATATCGAAGACATAACATAACATAATATATTGAAACATCCGAAACACTCAGACAAACAAGGTGAGTACTGAACATTGTTCGAAAGCCTCTAATACAAATGATGGGTTGATAGGACTACACCCCTAACTAACCCGAAGAAGTACTGAGATAGAAAGTATCAAAATGTCTATCAAATAGCCCTCGGAACATGAGGACACACCAACTGCACTGAAGACAACTCCGAGACAATCTATGGGTGAGGGTGAGCTTAAGAGCTGGGGCTTGTATCATGAAACGAGATAGCATAGCAAGTATGCGGTCAATACGTGAAATGTACTGAGTATGCAAGGTAAGTAAAACGGATGTTCAAGACATATATAAAGTTCATTAATAATCATAAGAGTAGGAAATCATTCTCAAATCGTAAAAATCATATCATAATATAGGGCTCAAGGTTTTAAAAATATTCGTAATGAAAACATAATCGTAATCATAAGAGAAGAGCTTTATTTAACAAGACTTAAGCCATAAATACATAATCATAACATGCATAAAACATAAGGAATAGTGGGAGATTCTCTTAACCGACATACCCCATATGAGCATACATGAAGCTCGACTTGTAACCCTAGTCGGGAGGGTGTTCGTACCTTGCCAACGGTAGAACCATGAAAGTGTGATATCACCATGAAAAGAGGGCCATTTAGGCTGCGGACAATCATGAAAGAGGTCCCAACCTACCTACGGTGGCACGTAATTTACTAGATCCGAGGCTTAACCTAATCCCCGAACCTACTCGTTGTTCGGTACTTCTCCCAAAACATATATAGTGCTCATAATGATACACATGATTTCATGGGTTAGTTAAAGCATGATAATTAGAAGCATGCTTGTAGATACGTGAACTAGCCATGAAATAAGGCCCGTGAGTCAGCCAAAACATGATTTTAAGATTCAAAAGTTCATACATTCTTATAGATCGTGCATATAGCTTGGGATTCATAATATCATGATGGGTAATTGATTAAACACAAAATTTAACTCATAATTCATGTTGGGCTCGTTAATATCAATAATGGAAAAGTAGATCATAAACAGATATGTCATGGGTCATACATTATTAGGCTTTATTACATAAAAATTAAAATCAATGACGTTATAAATAATTTAAATAATAAAAACTTATCAAAATCCATAGGATATGATAAGATTCTAAAATCATAAAACCCATTAACAAATCACTAGACATTTATATAAATTAACTTTAAAACCCCATGAGTTTTTATTATAATTTTTGTAAAATCGAAGAGGAGGGGCATAGGGGTGGGAGAAATCACCCATTGAGAACCTTACATACATGTAACCACTGATTCTTGACCTCTTTTGAATGCTCAAGAAGAAATTGAAAGGAATTGGGGAAGAAAACCTTGAATCACCTTTTTATCACCCCTCTAAACTCATGCATGCTTGAATGGAGACTTAGAAATATTATCCCCTCAAAAACGCACCTTTCATAAGATAAAACTACAAAGTTTAGGGTCTCATAGCGTGAAAAGTGAAAAATTCCCTTAATGAATCTGCCTTGAAAATGGTCCATGTTGGACCGACGGACGGAACCAGAGGGTCGTTAAAATGAAGGAAGGCCCGATCTGTTGCTCGTCTTTTGCACTGTTGTAGCTTACTTTCGGAACTAACAAACGGATGGATAGGACGAGTCATCCTCTGCAACAGCGAACCGTTACATCATCCTTTGTTTGCTTAACACAAAATCTAAACCTGCTTAACACGAGCCTCACCATGACTCATGGTTACTTCAAATGAGTTGTGGTCTTGATTTGTCTCGTACACTGGAAACCTTGGCATCCAAGCAAAAATTGGTGACAACAGGTTGTTACACCTCACAACGAAGCGTTGGTAGACCCGTTGCATCCCATCTGCTGAGATCCATATTTCACCACGACTGGAAAGGACAACCCGTTGTATCTCACGAAGGGTCGTCATATCACTCATTATCTCCACTGCAACCAAAACTTGCCTAACCAATGACTACATACAACGACTCGTGGTTTGATACCACGAGTCGTTCCTTGGTCTGTTTTGTGAAACTTTTCCCAATTTCAGCAGTTTTCAACTTTTACCTTTCGGGTCTATTCTTAAGCACTTTCGAGGTATTACATGAATGCTCCATTTGAAAATATAAAGGTGAAAAGTGTAGAGAACCGCCAACATCTATAGGGAATTAATGAGAAAAGCTTAAGTGTGATCATACATGAATAGCGGCACTAATGAACAAAATTTAAATATCTACATGTAAAGTAAGATAAAGTGACTATTCATAAAAATTTAAACAAAAGAAAGCTGAAAGGAAGACATAGTAACAAAATTTAAACAAAAGAAACTTGAAAAAAATATATATTAACTTCAAAAGAAAATAAAGAATATGTCACGCCCCGAGTCTACACCCTGGAAGGAACACGGTACTTGGAGTCACAAGTAACCCCAAATCAACCCTTTGTCTATCATAC
>JACEIK010000482.1:229626-240240 GCA_018107945.1 Datura stramonium | reverse complement strand
ATATATATATATATACATGACTGAATTGAAAAGATATGCAATGACCAACTACTAAACTGAACTGTACAATCTGAAGTAAACTGAGATGGTCAAGATAACTCTGTTTGGTGGTCAAAGAAATGCTCTAAGTCTTAAAGTTCTGAGTCTGAGATACTATACTAATCTAAGTTGAGCTGCTAGAGCTGAAACTGAACTGAGTTGCTTATTCTGAAACTTGTCTGGACTGACTAGTGGGAGAGTCTATAACCGACATATAACCACGTGAGCTAGACATGGAGTCTGATGTATACATCCCACCGGTAGGACCCAATATACCTTGCTAGGGTATAAAGGCATGAACTGAATGATCACAAAAGTCTGGGGTCAATCAGGCCAAGTAATACTTTAACCTACAACGTAGTTCGGGGAACTTGGGTGTGCTGGAATCCCGGCCTGCTCGGTGCTAAGTCCTACTCCCACTGGAAATCTATACTGAACTGCTGGCTGATAGCTCGGAAATGGGGTCCAAGACTAGTCAGGGACATATAACTTAAAGTACCCTGAGAGTCTTATCGGACCAGATTCTGAAACTGGGTTCTAGATTGGTCAGAGCTGCTTATCTGGAAGCGTCGTAACCGTCTAAGAACAAATTGTAAACTGAACTAGAGTCTTTGTTCTAGTCAGAGCTATAAATGTATATAAATGAAATGTCAGGACCGCCTAATGGACCAATAAATTATAATCTGAGTCTGATTCTAATAACCGAGAGGCACCACGACACATCGAGAAATTCTATAGTCAAACTGATCAGCTGACATTATCTGGTTAACCCGAAGGTTTTCTAAAGTCTGACTGGGGCTAGACCGACAATTCTGAGTAATATAGAGTATATGGACTTCCTAACTAAATCTGACTAACATAAATGTAACTGAGTTTTTAACTCATACTATTATTATAGGAGCCCCTAACTCTGAAAGATGCAAGTAATTCTCAAGAATTCAATGCTTAAACATGATTCTAGTTTTTGACTTTTCAAGAGTTAGGGATAAATTTATAATTCACTATAACAAGCATCATTTTAGTTACAAACTGGTGGAAAATAGCTACAATTAACATAGGATAGGATTCCACATGAATTAATCAACGAACGATAGCAATATCTTCAAATTTGCAACCTCAGGGCTAGGACTAAAAGTGAATTGAGATAGAGTTTTGGGGGACGCAAGGGGAGAACAATCTCCTTGTTGAATTCCCACATATCTATATAAGGAACCCTGGTGAAAATCCCTAAGAAAAACTGGGAGGAATTTCAAACCCTTGCTCCTACTCTGTGCTTTCAGAGAAGTCCTTACGTTCTTCTCTTGAGGGGGTTGAGAGGAATGAATGGAAAGGGTCATTCTAACCCTTTAATTCCCTCCTATACGAACCAAAAACAACATGGTTTCAAGTTTAAAAATATAGGAAAATACTAAAATAACCCTGGGATCAAAACCAGAAATCTGGCCGACAGGAACCAACGGGCCTCATAACGGGTCGTTGGTAAAAACGATGACCCGTTGAAGCTAGCCGTGGTTTATGGGTTCAGAAACTAAGTTCACTGGGGTGATCTATGGTTTCTTACAATGGTCCGATAGAATAAATGACTGGTCGTTGATACCTCCCATTGGAACAGGTAGGAAAACTCGGCCTAGAGACAACGAGTCAACGCAATGACTCGTGGGTAGAACCAACGGGTCGTTGTATCCACTCGTGGTCCACATTGCTGGGGTGTAGAACTGGATGATGGGTGGTAGAAATGGATCATTGGTAATAACCATGGTCCATTTTTCCCTCTCGTTGTCTTAGGGAAAGGTTGGGTAATTCTCTGAACTTGAGATTCAACGGATGACAGGACGACTCATTGTTAGTTTCAATGGGTCATCTTTTGTCCCGTTTTTTCTCCCTAGAAGAAACCAGCTGCAACCTACGACCCTCTACAACAGTTCGTTAGTTCCACCAATGGTCCATTGTGTGGGTCATTTGAGACAGAAAAATTTTCTGGTTTTCTATGGTTTGTCATGCAACGTCTGAATTTGATCTAGGAAAGTTTCGGGGTTCTACAATATCTCCCCCTTGGGATCATTCATCCTCGAATGAAGACCAAAACTAGGAAAAGAGATTTGATTTCAAAATTTGAGACTACGAACTGATTTCTAAAGGAGTATTTGACTCCAAACTGTCTTAATCGTACTAACAGAGCTGATGCAACTAGGATGCACATAGGAAATTTAAATAGAGCTGATGAGTACGGAACTGAATAGAGTACTAAGAAGGGATTTAGTAATTGATTCTGGAATTGAATAGGGAGAGAACGAGTGAGGGTATATAGACATCATGTCTGCTTCTGCTTCCCATGTGGCTCCCTCAACTAGCTGATTCCTCCACAAAACTTTCACCGAAGCGATTTCTTTTTTTCTCAGCTTATGAACATGGCGGTCAAGGATTTGAACTAGAACTTCTTTGAAAGAGAGATTAGCCTTTATCTCCACACTATCCAAAGGCACTACTGATGTTGGATCACCAATGCACTTTTTCAGTAGTGACACATGGAAGACTGGGTGCACGACTGCTAATTCTGAAGGTAGTTCTAACTCATAGGCCACATTGCCGATTCGCCTCAGAATTCTGTAGGGTCCCACATATTTGAGACTGAGCTTTCTATTTTTTCCAAACCTTATTACCCCTTTCATGTGTAAAATTTTTAGGTATACCCAGTCATCAACTGCAAACTCCATCTCTCTTCTCCGCACATCACATAAGATTTCTGATGGCTCTGAGCTATTTTCAATCTTTTTCGGATGAGTTCAACTTTTTGCATTTCTTAGTGAGCTGAGTCTAGCCCTATTAGAGTAGGTTCACCAATCTCAAACTACCCTATGGGAGATCTGCACCTCCTACCATATAATGCCTCAAATGGGGCCATCTGAATGCCAGAGTNCAAATGGGGCCATCTGAATGCCAGAGTGGTAGTTGTTGTTGTATGCGAACTCGATGAGAGGCAAGTGGTCATCCCAACTGCCCTTGAAATCGATCACGCAAGCCCTCAACATATATTCTAGGTCTGAATTGTCCGCTCAGCTTGACCATCGGTGTTCGGGTGATAGGCTATGCTGAGCTTGAGCTGGGTACCTAATTCTTTCTTAAAAGACTTCCAGAAGTGAGAGGTGAATTGGGTACCTCTATTTGAGATAATGGATAATTGTACCCCATAATGTCCAACCAGTTCCCGAATATAAATCTGAGCATATTCCTCAGTTGAATTTGTGGTTTTGACTGGGAGGAAATGTGCTAACTTAGTCATCCGGTCTACTATCTCCCAGATTAAATCATGTTGCCTACGAGTCCGAGGTAGACCGTAATGAAGTCCATGTTTAATTCTTCCCACTTTCATGTGGGTATACTGATATCTTGAGTCATACCTCCTGGTCTCTAGTGTTCCACCTTAACTTGCTGGCAGTTCGGGCACTTGGCTACAAATTCAGCAATGTCTCTTTTCATGCCATTCCACCAGTAAATATCCTGCAGATCGCGGTACATTTTTGTAGCACTAGGGTGAATGGAGTATCTCGAGTTGTCTGCCTCAACCATTATCTGTTTTCTTAACTCACAAACATCCGGTACACACAACCTTCCCAGATAACGGAGTACACCATCTCCCCCTTTGGAGAAAGCCTTAACCTCCTTTATGAGAACTGCTTGCTTAACTTTAAGTAGAACTGGATCTTCATCTTGTCTGGACTAAACTTCAAATACCAAGGATGAATCCAACCCACTCTGATTACCACCCCACCTTCGACTGAATCCACCAGCTGCACCCATAACTGGGCTAGCCTGTGAATATCCTTCGCCAGCTCTTTTTTGCCTTATTCAACATGAGCCACGCTACCCATAGACACTCTACTTAGGGCATCTTCTACCATATTGGCTTTGCCCCGATGATATAGCACACTCATTTTATAGTCCTTTAGCAGCTCCAACCACCGTCTCTAACGCAGGTTTAGGTCCTTCTAGCTGAACACATACTGAAGGCTCTTGTGATCTGTGAACACATCCACGTGAGCCCCATAAAGGTAATGTCTCCATATGCTTAGCGCGAATACCACCGCTGCCAACTCCAAGTCATGAGTTGGATGATTCTTCTCATGAACTTTGATTCCATACCCTATGGTGGACACGTAGTTCTAGGAACTTGGGTGTGCTAGAATCCCGGTCCGCTTGGTGCTAAGTCCTGCTCTCACTAGATATTTAGACTGACTACAAAGCTGATATCTAAAAACTGGGGTCCAAGACTAGTCAAGAATACCATCTGTAAGCACCCTGAGAGTCCTACTGGACCAAATTCTGTAATCGCGTTCTAAGACTGCTTAGAGCTGCTTATTTGGAAGCGTCATAACCGTCTAAAAAATAAACTGTAATTATGAAGTTGGGGCTCTAAGGCTGGTCATATCTTCTCATCTAGAAGTGTCATGACCACCTAAAGAACCACTAAAACTGATATTGAGTCTAATTCTGATACTTGGGAGGTACTACTGACACCTCGAGAATTTCTGTAGTCAAATTGATCAGCTGACATTTCTAACTAACACTAAGTATTCTAACATTCTAACTAAAACTAAACTTACAATACTTTGACTTAGTTTCAATACAACTAACACCATGGGAGTCCCCAACACTGATAAATTCAAGCAAAATTTCGATATCAAGCACTATTGAAAGATTCTAGTTTTCTGCAGTCAAGAGCTAGGGCTAGAATTTACTTTACCAGGACAAGCACCAATACAGTCACAAATATGTTGAAAATATCCACAATTATCATAAAATAATATTCCACCTGAATTAAACAAAGTCTGACTAAAAATTTCTTAACATACGATAGTCTTAGGGCTAGAACTGATAAAGGAAATAGAATGAATTTTTGGGATACAAGGGAAGAACTATTCCCTTGTTTAATTCCCACGTACCTGGCTAAGAACTTCTGGAGAAAATCCCTGATAAAATTATAAGAAAACAATTCCTTCCCTAGCTTCTTCTCTGAATTTCTTGTCTGTTCTACGCTTAGGCTTGAGAGTAAGAGAGTGAAATGAAGGGGAAAAGGTTGTTCTACCCCTTTAACTTCCCCCTAAATGAGCCAAAAACAATGGGTTTTTAGTATTAAAAAGGTGATAAATTAATAGAATAACCCTGGAAGAAAGAACTGAAAACTAGCCGACATTGAACGACGGGCCTCAAAATGGGTCGTTAGTTGGACCCATGACCCGTTGGAACCTACTGTTGGGTCTGGGTCCAGAAACCAAGCCCACTGGAAGTGAACCACGGGAGATACCATGATCCATTGGAAGGACAAACGGGTGGTACACCTCATTAATACTAGTAGGAAAACTGGGCCTTAAGACAACGATCAACACAACAACTCGTCGGCAGGACCAACAGGTCGTTGTGTTGTGGTCTACACTGCTAGGGCCTGGGACTGGGCGACGAGTGGTAGAATTGGCTCGTTGGTAGGAACCACGAGCTGTTGGTTCCTCTCATTGCCTCAGGAAAGGGTCCGCTAGGATTTTGAACTTGGGATCCAACAGACAACAAGATAGCTCATTGGTTCAACAAACGGGTCGTCCTATGCCTCGTTGTTTCCCCCCAAAGGAAAGCTGCTACGCTGACAATAACTTAGACAATGATCGGTTGGAGCTTCCCACGACCTGTGGTCTTGGTCGTTCTGCAATAAAATTTCTGGTTTTTCTTCCGAACTTTCTTGAAATGCCTGAGTCTGGTATAGAAAAGTTTTGTAGTATTACAATATATCCCCCTTTGGATCATTTGTCCTCGAATGAAGACTAAAACTGCTGAAAACTAGGAAAAGAGTTGAGATTTCTAGACTGAGGCTATGAGCTAGTTTATGAAGGAGTAACTAACTCTAAACTGATTCAACTAGGATGCATATAGAAAATCCAAATAAAGCTAATGAGTATGGAACTGGATAGAATATTGGGGAGGAATTTAGTACCTGATGTCGGAGTTGGACTGGAAGGGAACAAGTGTGGGTATCTAGCCATCATATCTACTTCGGCTTCCCATGTAGCTTCTTCTACATTCTGATTTCTCCATAAGACCTTGACTGAAGCTACCTCCTTTTTCCTTAGCTTACGAACCTGACGGTTGAGGATCTGAACTGGGACCTCTTTGTAAGAGAGCCTATCTTTCACTCCTACTCAGTCTAATGGCACAACTAAAGTTTGATCACCGATGATATAGCACGCTCATGTCATAGTCCTTCAGGAGCTCTAACCACCTTCTTTGCCGAAGATTTAGATCTTTCTAACTGAATACATACTAAAGGCTCTTGTGACCGGTGAAAACATCCACGTGAGCCCCGTACAAGTAGTATCTCCATGTTTTCAACGCAAACACCGTTGCTGCCAACTCCAGGTCATGAGTTAGATAATTCATTTCATGAACTTTGAGATGTATGGAGGCATAGTATCACCTTTCCCCGCTGCATTAGAATGCAACCGAGTCCAACTATAGAAGCTTCACAATACACTACAAACCCATATGATCCTTCTGGTAGGGTCAACACTAGAGTGGTAGTGAGTCAAGTTTTTAACCCCTGGAAACTCTTCTCACATGCATTTGACCACTGGAATTTCGCCTTCTTCTAAGTCAGCCTAGTTAGAGGGGATGCTATAGAAGAAAAACCTTCCACAAAGCATCGGTAATACCCGGCTAGACCTAAGAAACTTCTGATTTCCGTTGGGGAGGTAGGTTTGGGCTAGTCTTTTACCGCTTCTATCTTCTGAGGGTCAACCTAAATACCGTCACCCGAGACCACATTATCCTTTGAAAGTCACGGACTTCAACTATAATTTGCATTTTCTAAACTTGGCGAACAAATGGCGCGTCTCTAAGTGTCTGAAGCACTATCCTTAGGTGATTCGCATGCTCTTCCTCATTTCTGGAGTATACCATAATGTCATCAATAAATACAATGATGAACATATCCAGATACTGCTTGAAGACTCTGTTCATCAGGTCTATAAAGGTTGCAAGGGCATTAGTTAGTCCGAAGGACATAACCACAAACTCGTAGTGATCATACCGAGCCCTGAAAGCTATTTTCGGTATGTCACACTCTCTGACCCTTAGCTGATGATACCCCGACCTGAGATCAATTTTAGAAAAACAACTGGCTCCCTAAAGCTGATCAAACAAGTCGTCAATCCTGGGTAGGGGATACCTGTTCTTGAATGTGACCCTGTTTAATTAACGGTAATCGATGCATATTCTTAGGATACCATCCTTCTTTCACATTTATATTATGGAGCACCCCAGAGAGAGATGTTGGGTATGATAAAACCCTTATCAAGAAGGTTTTTTAGCTGCTCCTTGAAATCCTTAAGCTCAGTTGGATCCATTCTGTAAGGAGCGATGGAGATGGACAGAGTATCTGGGAGAAGGTCTATACCAAAGTCGATTTCCTGCTCAGGAGGAACTCCGAGAAGATTTTTGGAGAACACATCAGGAAATTCGCTGACAACAAGGACAGACTGGATAGTTGGGGTCTTAGAGTTGGAATCTTTTACCCAAACTAGATGATAGATACATCCCTTAGAAATAAGCTTTTAAGGTAGGAAATAAATCGACCCTTAGGTGCTGAACTGCTGCCCGCCCACTCTAACACTAGCTCATTAGGGAATTGAAACCTGACGACCCTATTTCTATGGTTGACTGAGGCATAACTGGAGTGTAACCAATAAATGCCAAGAATGAGGTTGAAATCAACCATATCTATCTCTACAAGGTTAGCTGGAATGAATTTATCGTGAATTGAGACTAGACAGTTTCTATACACTTGGTAGGCTCTCACTAACTCGCCAACTGGGGTGGAGATTGAGAATGGTTCTGAGAGGACCTCTGGACTGACATTGAACTTGACCGCTAGATAGGGAGTCACGAATGAAAGTGTGGCTCTTGGATCTATTAGAGCATACACGTCTAGATGAAAATGGTGTAACATACTCGTGACCATGTCAGGTGAGCTTTCCTGATCCTGATGAGAAGACAATGCGTAAATATAGTTTTGGTGTTGGTCGCCATCCATACCTGAAGTGTTGGCCTACTGAGTTGGTCGGCTTGATGGAGTTTCTGATGTAGTGGATTGTGACCTTCCCTGTCTTGCTGGCGGACACTCTTTAAACCGATGGCCAAGCTGTCCACAACCAAAACAGCCCTCTCGACCCTGAAGACACTCTCTTGGGTGGTTCTCGCCACACTTAGGGCAGGATGGATATCTGTTGCTGGCATAGTAGCTCTAGGCCTAAGAGCCAGATGCTCCACCCCTCCGATCCTGGCGGGACCGAAAGGTAGGGGTGTTGGCTGAGCTGGGTGTTTGAGCCCTCTGCTGCTGCTGCTGTGGGTGGCTTCTACCACCAGAACTCTCGTGGCCATAATTTGATTGGCTAGTTGCCCGTTTGTTCTTCCGCTCCATGTTCTTCACCTTTTCTGCCTCAATCTGCTGGTCATGAACAATATGGCTGGAGAGGTCAATATCCTTAATCAGCATCGCTGTCCTACACTTTTTGAGCACCAGGTTCGACACCCCATTAACAAACTTCACCATGTGAGCCCTTGGATCGGCCACTATCTCTGAGCATATTTAGACAACCTGGTGAACTTTAGATCATATTTTTCTACTATCTTGTATCCCTGTCTCAGATTCATGAACTCCGCCACTTTTGCCTCCTTAAGCTCCCAAGGGAAGAATCTATCTAGGATGGCTGTAGTGAACTCCTCACATTCCACCGATCCTACTCTCGTTGGCCTCCCCTCCTTTTATTTCTCATACCAGATCTGGGCTACCCCTTTTAGCTGGTAGGAAGCTAAGTCGGCACTCTCGGAGGAGCTAACTCCCACAATTCGGGTGATCTTTCTAATCTCGTCCACAATCTCTTGTGGCTCCTCTCCCACCTTAGATCCGTGAAAAGCTGGAGGATTTATCCAAGTGAAGTCCCGCACTCGGGCAGCTGCTGCAGAACCATTATTTTTTATTTGAACCACCTGCTGGTTCACCTAGTCGGTAACTGTTTGAATGAGTAACTGGATAGCTGCCCTGAAATCTGTTGTGGACACTTAGTCACCCTGAGGGGCTGGTGGGGAAGGTCGGTGAGCGTTACTGACTATTCTTCCAATACCACATCGCGGAGGCATAATTCACTGGAACAAAACAGAGCATGAGTTAGGAGAACGATTCTGATATTAAATTTCAATGCACGATAAAGAGTACGAATAAAAGGAGTTTTCCTAATAACATCTTGTAGCCTCCCTATCATAAGTGTGGAGCGCTTCACACCCATGCAAAGGATTCTACTCGATGCGGCTTTTGAACATCCGAGGATACTCTAAACCTGGATCTGATACAAAGTTTGTAATGCCCCGAGCTTACACCTTAGACGGGGCACAGTACTTGGAGTCACAAGTAACCCTAAGTAAACCCTTGGTCTATCATACACTGGCATTCTAAGTAAACTTATAAATATAGTGGAAACTTTAAAGTAAACTATAAAACATTTATGAAAGTAGAGTTGAATCATACATTTTAAAAACATCTGAACCGAACTACAAGTCCGAAAAACAAAGTCTGTGTCTAAAAGCCACTATAACTGCTGAGTTGATGGGACGAGCCCCCAGCTAACTCCAAATCTAAATTGATGAAAGAAAATCTGAATAAAATAATCTTCTTCCTCTAAAGATGAGGAATCACCAAATAGAACAACTGGAGTCTTCTAAGAGCGATCGGCTAGTGAGGTTGAGACTGAAATCCTACAGTTATATCATAAAATGATACAACATAAAAGGTATGCGTCAGTACATTGAATGTACTAAGTAAGTGAGAGAAACCATACAGAAGAAATAAAAGTGTTGAACTAAAAAGACATGTAATGACCAACTGAAGATACTGAACTGAATAACTAAAATAACTGAAATGGTCTAAAAGACCCTATCTGATGGTCAGGGACATGCCCTAAATCTGAGATATGGAACTGAATTGATCTGAAACTAACTAATCTGAGAATTAAATGAGCTGACTAGTGAGAGAGTCTATAATCGACATGTAACCACGTGAGCTAGACATGGAGTCCGATGTATACTCCCCATCGGTAGGATCTAATATACCTTTCCAAGGTATAAAGGCATGAATTGGGTGATAAAAAATCTAGGGCCATGAGACCAATAAAACTGTAACCTATGGTGGCGACGTAGTTCTAGGAACCTGGGTGCACTGAAACCTCAGTCTGCTCGGTGCTAAGTCCTGCTCCCACTGGATATTTATAGACTGACTACTAAGCTGATAGCTTGAAGCTGGTGCCCAAGACTAGTCAGCAATACCTATCTGGAAGAACCCTAAGTGTCTTATCAGACTAGATTTTGTAACTGGGTTATAAGACTGTTCAGAGTTACTTATCTAGAAGCGTCATTGTTGACACCCAATTTTTACCTACCTACGCCTTACTATGCTGCTCATATATGTATATATTTATTTATTTATTTTACGCAAATATTCGACTTACTTTTGTATTTATAAAATAATTTATTATCATAATA
>JACEIK010000482.1:199945-213286 GCA_018107945.1 Datura stramonium | reverse complement strand
TTTTTGCCTAAATCTCATTTTACTTGCTTGTCTTTGATTATTTAGTTTAATTATTGTAATATAAGCTAAAATAAGTTTATTTGATCACTTAGATAAATTCTCCATTTTAATAAATTCGGCCAGAAACCATATTTGTGGACCTCGAAAGGTGCATAACACTTTCCTTTCGAGGTAATTAAAGCCCTTACCCGACTCTGGTTACCTAGGAAATAAAGCTTAGGTTAGAACGGTGCCCTAACGCACCTTAATTAGTTAGGTGGCGACTCTCTTCTTTTTAACTCTTAAGAGACGTCACATGTTGGGTCCCGCTTTTCCGCGAGGAAAAAATGGGGCGCGACAGTCATAATCGTCTAAAGAACAAACTTTAATTATGAAGTTGGGGCTTTAAGGCTGGTCAAAGATTCATATTTGAAAGTTTCATGACCGCCTAAAGAACCACTAAAACTGATATTGAGTCTAATTCTGATAACTAGGAGGTATTTCTGACACCTCGAGAATTTCTGTAGTCAAATTGATCGATTGAAATTTCTAACTAATGCTGAGTATTGTAACATTCTGACTAAAACTGAACTGACAATAGATTGACCGAGTTTAAATAAAACTAACACCATGGGAGTCTCCAACACTGATAAATTCTTGAAAAATTTCGATATTAAGCACTATTGCAAGATTCTAGTTTTCTACAGTCAAGAGCTGGGGCTAGAATTTACTTTAATGGGACAAGCACCAATATAGTTACAAACAGATGGAAAATATCCACAATTATCATAAAATAATATTCCACATGAATTAAACGAAGTCTGACTAAAAATTTCTTAACATATGATAGTCTCAGGGCTAGAACTGATAAAGGAAATAGAAAGAATTTTGGGGACACAAGGGAAGAACTATTCCCTTATTGAATTTCCACATACCTGGCTAAGAACTTCTAGAGAAAATCCCTAAGAAAATTCTAAGAACACAACGCCTGCCCTAGATTCTGCTCTGAACTTCTTGTCTGCTCTACACTTAGGCTTGAGAGAAAGAGAGTGAAATGAAGGGGAAAAGGTCATTCTACCCCTTTAACTTCCCCCTAAACGAGCCCAATATGACGGGGTTTCAGTATTAAAAAGGTGGGAAATTACCAGAATACCCTCGGAAGAAAGAACTAAAAATTGGCTGGCATTGAATGAAGGTCCTTAGAATGAGTTATTAGTTTTACCCATGACCCGTTGGAACCCACCATTAGGTCTAGGTCTAGAAACAAAGAAGAATAGAAGTGAACCATGGGAGATACCACGATTCATTGGAAGGAAAAACGGGTCATTAGTACACCTCATTAGTACTGGTAGGAAAACTGGTACTTAAGACAATGATCAAAAAAATGACTCATTGGTAGGACAAATGGGTCGTTGCATCAACTCGTGGTCTACACTGCTAGGGCTTGGCTCTGGGCGACGGGTGGTAGCAAATCTTTGTTGGTAGGAACCACGAGCCGTTGGTTCCTTGTGTTGCCTCAAGGAAGGGTCCGCTAGGATTCTGAACTTAGGATCCAACGGACAACATGACGGCTCGTTGGTTCAACCAAAGGGTCACCTATGCCTCATTGTTTCCCCCCAAAGGAAAATTGCTACGCTGACAACGACTCAGAAAATGATCCATTGGACCTTACCATGACCCATTGTCTGAGTTGTTCTGCAATAAAATTTCTGGTTTTTCTTTTGAACTTTCTTGAAATTCCTGAGCTTGGTCTAGGAAAGTTTTGGGGTATTACAACCATGATATATAAAATTGGAGGAACAAAGACCTTTTCTAACTTGCATAGAGTAATAGGAATTTGGGCTTCTATTTTCTCTAGCTTCTCTACTCTTAAACATTTTGCTCCAAGCATGTCAAAAAATATAGACATCTCAATAAGTGGTTCAAGAATAGATTTACAGAGCATACCACATATCGCAGGTGGGAGTAAATGTTGTAGAATAACATGGAAATCATGACTTTTCAAGCCTGAAAGTTTGCGATCTTTATGTTTGACAGACTGAGAATTATTTAATGAAAATCCATCTTGGACCTTTAATTCCTTTAAGAAATTAAAAAAGTCATTCTTCTCTTTAGGAGATAATATGTAACATGCAGTTGGTAACTCATATTCATCCCCACTCTTTATCAGATGCAATTCTTTCTTTATGTTCATTGCTTGCAAATCCATCTGAG
Source organism: Datura stramonium (assembly GCA_018107945.1). Classification (NCBI taxonomy): domain Eukaryota; kingdom Viridiplantae; phylum Streptophyta; class Magnoliopsida; order Solanales; family Solanaceae; genus Datura; species Datura stramonium. Next base: position 211,093 of record JACEIK010000482.1, on the reverse strand, counting down.
AACTCAGGGTATCTTTTGTTTTTCCTTTGACATTTATGATTGTCCCCAAAATATTATCACATATCTTCTTCTCAATGTGCATCACATCTAAATTATGCTACAACAAAAGAGTTTTTCAATATGGAAGATCAAAGAAAATACTCTTCTTATTCCAGTTATCACCCCTGTTCTCATGTGATATTTAATCTTCTTCTTTGGATGCTTTGATAGTGTTGACTCATCTAAATCAGCCATTTGATTAATTATATCATTACCGAATAGAATTTTTGGTGGTAGTCTCCTCTCCTTAGTTCCATCAAATGAATCTTTATCATTCCGCCATCTGTGATTAAAAGGAAGAAAGCGTCTATGGCGCATATAGCACTATTTTTACCATTTTCCAACCTAATTGAAAGAGTTTCTTCATTGCAAGATGGGCAAGCCAATTTTCCTTTGGTACTCCATCCTGACAAATTTTCATATGCCGGAAAGTCATTATTGGTCCACAACAAGGCTGCATATAACATAAAATTCTGTCTAGTTGATGCATCAAAGGTCTCCCCACCAGTTTCCCATAATTATTTTAATTCCTCTATCAAAGGTTGGAGATAAAAATCAATTGCATCTCCAGGACCAGGAATAAGCATCGACAAAATAAAATTTTCTTTCTTCATGCATAAGCAAGACGGTAAATTATATGGAATGAGTACCGCACGCCAAATGCTATATGGAGTTTTGGAACTTTTAAATGGTTGAAAACAATCACTAGCAAGTCCAAGTCGAACATTACGATGCTCACTAGAAAAAATGCGTGAAGTTCATCAAGTGTCTTCCATGCTACTGAATCAGCAAGATGCCTCATTATTCCATCATCATGATGCCATCTCATCGAAGAAGATATTTTTGAGTACATAAACAATCTTTGATGTCTTGGATTTAGAGAAAAATAACGTAAAATCTTGCATTGTATCTTTTTACCAGGTTTAGATTTTATTTCTCCATTATGTTTATCCTCTTTCCATCTAGATACGCCACAAACTTTGCACGATTCAAGACTCTTATCATCCTTCCAATATATCATGCAATTATTCTTACAGGAATCTATCTTTTTGTAAGAAAGCCCAAGGTGTCGAATTATCTTCTTTGCCTCATAATATGAATTTTGAATGTTTGATCCATCGGGTAATAAATCTTCATTCAACATTTTTAACAACATTGTAAATGATGCATTACTCCAGTGACCAATACTTTTTATATGAAGCAATTTAACCAAAGTAGAAAGTCTAGAAGCTTTTGAACCTGCATACAATGGTTGCTCAAAATCATTTAACAGACTGTAGAATCGCTTTGCTTCAAGATTTGGTTCCTCCTTAATAAAATCATCACCACTAGTGTTCATATTGTCTCCATTGAAAGAGGGGTATAAATCCCTTAAAATATAATATATTTCATCCTCATCATCATCCTTGTCAATGTCATTTTCGTCTACAAATTCAGAGTCAGATTGTGGCTCACCTAACCTCTCCCTATGATGATACAAAAAGTATAACTCTGGATTATTTGATATAATAATAAATGTGACCTAACCATCTCACGGATTTTTGAAGATGCATTACAACATTTGACGCACGGACAACGTATTTCTTGTGCTCCTCTCAATTTTGTAAAAGCATAATTCAAAAAAAATTTCACCCCAACTATGCAAGCATTATCAAGTCGATCATGAACTAGTTGCATCTATTCCTTATTAGGTGTCATAATCTTAAATTAGGGAAAATATATAAGAAATATATCAGTCTAACAACCAATAGGAGTAAGAACTAAATATTAATTTTGAGTCATAGAGCATGCATAATAGATAAATAATAGTAGCAAATGCAGGAATGTGTACCCCAAACATAAGTTAAAGCACAATATCAACTCAATATATGAAACATAATAAATAACTCAAGAAATTAGAAGATGACTCTTAGTTTATCAGATTTATCACTCTATGCTACATATAGTGATTTCACATACAATAAACCTTTTAGTCATAAAAGATTACATTGTATTCATCTCCTAAAAAATATTACATATCTCTTTTTAACTTTTACAATGCACTATCATACTCCAGACATATCTTGAAATATTCTACATTAAATTCAGGTCACAAAAGTTGCACCAAAGAAACAAAAAAATTGACATCACCATCACATAGTTGCACATGCCAATTAGCAGCACACAAATTTTCTCATGGTTAAGTTCACATAGTTAATCTACCTTACCTCATACTTAGTTCATGACACATAGGTGATACAAGTTAGTATAACATTCAATATTTTTCTTTAAGTGATTACATACAAGTCTCTTTCATGTGCCATAACCAAAACATGCTCTACAACCTCACACGTGGTTCAAAATAACCTATTTATTTTCACTTGATTTGCCTACAAAAACAATAGTATGTAATGCAAAAACTTACTTCCAGACATTTATTTCTTCTTACGCTCATTCTAATATTACTACTTTAATAATGCTTCCATATTGGTGAGTGCTATATGACTTGAGTTTTCTAAATTAATTTTGAAGTTTAATTCTAGTAGCCATTATTACTATTTTTAGTGAATGACTAATTGAAAGTCATGTCAATTTTAATTTGCTTTATGTTTTTTCAGTTCTTTGCACACATAGCTTTAGATGCAGTGTCAAAACCTATAGGATACCTTTCAAAAACTCCACTTTCCATCAAGTATCCTCCCATTTGTGCAGGAGAATTTATTGAACAAGAGTTCTCTGTAATAGATATTGTCTTATGTTTTCAACAATGTTGATGTTAGTTTTTAAGAGTGAAATGATGGACCTACCCAATCAATATTATATGCACACTAGTTTTCCGTTCACTTGATTGACTAAATAATTGGATTTCAAAACAATTTACATATACCAATCCTTGTTTGAACTGCCAATTCAGTTAAATAATATCTTTAAACTAAACATGGAGTTTGCAATTCTAGTGGTTGAACTGTCCAAGATCTAAATATTCATATACTAGTTTTTGTGTATTGATTATTAAGAGTTTGTATAGATTACAAGTCAAATGGAATGGATGGAGAAGTAGATCTCCACTATTGTTTAATCAAACATGTTAGTTATCTCTCTTCTTCCCTCTTAAGGAAGTTTTTATTTTTCGATAATCTATTTTTTTAACTTTGTATTTGTCTTCTGAGGGTAGGTAAGAGTGGGAGAAGATGAAGAAGATGTAGGAATTGACAAGGAAAAGCAAGAAGTCGGGAAGGTATATTTTCAAAATACTCACTATACAATTTCTTGAAATAAGGAGGAGCTTTAGTTTTTGACATTTAGTTTTCTGAAATTTTAAAATGTGTGGATAACTGGTATATAATTAGGGATTTTGTACAAAATGTTGTTTAATTATCCTGTGAATTATTAAGTAGGTCTCCCTAGTACTAAAGTCGTTCTATACTTTTTCCTTTACTTGTTTCTTTTATTATTCTCTCTTTGTTTGATGTTAATATAAAATTCAATGTACTTGATAAGGTGCTTGTAGGCTCTATAGGTAATGATTTTGTGTAAGTTTTAATGGTAAATAGGATGTAACTAATAATTTGGGTAGGTTTCAACAGTAAGGTAGTTAATTAAATATGATCACTTGACAAAAGAAGATTAACTTGAAAGATAACATTCAAATTTAGTGGAATTTATAGCTAGGATATTGTGCTTTAGTTTTGTGGATATATTTTCCTATTCTAGAAACCATTATTCAAACTAGAGTAGCTTGACTATGCAATTTGTTGGATGAAAGTACACAACTATTTGATTTGTTCCTTCCACTCGTGGTTTTCAAAAGTTCATACTAGAGTAAATTATGTGTGTAGCCTATTGGGTGTAATTATTCACATTTAAGGTTTAAGATTGTTATCACTACTAACAAATTATTACTTCTAAGTTGAGTAAGTTTTAAATAAAAGACTAAATCTTCCCGCTAGTAGGTTGTTTAATATGTTCTTAAATAACTCCGCTGCTTCAATAAATTCTTAACTTTGTAGGAGCTAAAGCGCTAGAAAAGGCATTATAAAAGCACAATAGTTCTTTATAGGAACTGGTTTCCAAGAGAGTGATGTGATCAATATGGAGGCTTTCTCAATTAAGGAAATGTATAAGCATCTCAGGGGTGAATATCCCAGAGTTGATTGGAGGACCTAGTATGGTCAAATTATGGTGCTCCTAAATGGAAGTTTAGTCTATTCTGGGCACTACATAGGAGGCTACTGACTAAGGATATATTAGCTAAGTGGGGTTTCATTTAGGATGTCTCTTGTCCATCTTGTAATCAGGGAGATCTCTTGTCCATCTTGTAATCAGGGAGATGAGCATATTTATTACCTCTTCTTTTCATGTTCCTACACTACAGTCATATGGTCAAAGTTTTTATTGTGGCTAGGGGTGAATAGAGCATTCATGTCCTGGCATAATGAGGTGTAGTGAGGATTTGAGCATAGTAAAGGAAAGAGTAGTACAACTCATGTTTATCGAATGACACTGGCTAGTTGTATATACTTCATTTGGCAAGAACGAAATCAAAGGTTTTTCCAAGGAAAAGAAAGGAATGCTATGGTGCTAATGAAGACGATTATCAAATAGGTTCATGGAAGATGGGATTGGTATGCTAGACTTACAAGTAGACTAGAGGACCTAAATTTGTATCCCCGATCATGGATGTCTAAACTTATAGGGAGGGGTTTACAGGTGATTTTGATACTGCAAAACTTGGGGTTGCTTGTCCAAGAATGCAGGGTTTTTTTTCACTTTTTATGGATACTTGGTAATTAATAAAAAAATTATTTACCAAAGAAAAGCATGAGTATAAATAAAGAGATAATAGTACAGACCAAATTATAATAAAACCCAACTAGTTGTTGGTGTTAAGTAATGTGCCTCTATTGAAAATAGGTTATATCTTCATATCTGTTAAAGGGAGGAAGCTCCATCTATGTACTTTGAAACTTGATATTAAGGTACTTTTTTTTCTGAACATTAAAGTAGACTAAAATAATTCAACGTATTCAGAAAAGTAGTTGTTCTATACCTTATGAAAGAAGTCTATGATTCAAACTTTTCTCTTGTGATTTTTTGTTACTAGTACAACAGTTTTTGAGGATGTCTTAATTTTATTTCATTTTGAGATAACTAGTTGTGTCTAAGGTAAGAAATGGTGGTAGTTGTATAGATTACTCTGGTGATTAATAAAATATAGTTACCAAAAAATTAAGAAGTCTATTTTACATGTTTTTAGAAGTTGGACACTGATATATCTTTTCTTGTGCTTGTAGCATATTATTCAACATTGTGACAGTCACTAATTCATGAAGATTTTTAGGATAAAGGTGGAATCCAAGAGGTAAATTTTCCTATATATATTTTGTTAAAATTTCATCCTAGTTTTAATTGATGCATACACATAATAATCATAAAGAAAATCATTTTTTCAAACTTGGTGTTAACAGAATTGCAATGTCCTCCACCTCCTTTTTGTTGGAAAGGGAAAGTGTTCTCTAAAGTTATTAATTTTGTTAGACCGGTATCGTAGTTAGGAAATGGTGGTTGGATTTGTCATATGATTAGATTCTTGGCGGTGATATTGTTCTAGTATCCAGTAACGACATGGCATTTATGGTTGAGGTTTTTAAGGACTTAGAAAAAGGGGAGAGGGGTTGTTTAAGGGCACTGCTTATTATCTTAGCATTTGGTTTTATATAGACAGTTAGTAAGTTATATAATTTTGAGATTTACATATCCATAAAAAATTTATACCTTTGATATACCTAACAACACTATCTGAAAGAGAATTTTCAGTATGAAATAGCTTCTGCAGCTCAGGAATGCATTCTAGTTCAATGTCTCTTTAAATATTATATAGTTGTAGGGTTTTACTATTGTTTAATCATATTATATATTATTAGAATAATCTCAAACATAGCTTGATGTACCTTGGGTGCAAAAAAAATGTAAACACATAACTCTTTCTTATGTGGTTAGAATATTGCTAAATTTGGCATTTAAGGAAGAACGATTTTTTCGAATTAAGCAAATCTAGAAAGTAAAAAACACTATCCTGATGAATGATTACCCCAACCTCTAGCACTTATCATGTGAACCAAACTAGAATGACAATATTAGCAATTTATTATCAGATTACATTTTGGAAGGAACCTATAAGACTGAGAGATTGACGATTTGAGCAATATGTTATACAGGACAACATGTTACCAAATATGCAGGCACCAGACAAGCTAAGCGGGGCAATGACAGGGAGGGATGATATTCAATGAAATCTTGACTATTCCAGATTATGTGCCTATTATCACCTGATTGATAACTGACCATGCAAATAGACATGGAAGAACAAACTTTTGTATTCTACAACTTCAATTGGAAACATTAATGATTTAAAGTATTCCCTACTAGAAAGAGGGATCACTGGAATAACTAAAAAACACAATTCCACCTCCTTAACAAATTATGATAATTTATCCTCAGCAATTATCAAACTAAAAAACTTATGCAATAATAACTTGCCAACAGAGAGCATTGCAGTGGTTAAAAAACTCAATTTCACCTCATTTAACAATTATCATAAATTATTCTTGGCTACTAACATAACTAATTACATCAGTAATTAAAACATATGAAGAGTGTACATATGCCTAGGTCACATAAACAAAAAAAATGGAAAAATGAGTGAATTCAAAATTGAGATAAATGAGGCCTTCACAAAAAAAATTCATAGATAAAACAAACATAAACTTACCTTAAATTAAAGGAAATCCGAGTATTGTCGAGATGATATCAGTTGCAGCAAAAGTTAGGAAGAGCAGTATGAAGAGAAGGCTAAGTTTCTTTTTAAGAAATTGGAATGTGTTCTGCAATTAAAATAAAGAGATGTCGGTTTCCTTTCTAAAAAGATGGAACTAAGAGACCTAGGTTTTCTTTAACAGTTCCCAAAATAGAGCGACGCATGCCTCAACTTATCAGCTGATTTTTCTCTAACAAATCTGCAAACACGGAGACTGAGAGTCCACAATTGATTCCTAATTTTGCTCAACAAAACTGGATTTTTGGTTAGCATGACCGATTTCTTGGTTTTTCTCTAAAAGGACTGCATATTAAGAGTCCTATATAAAGTGTATGTGTTTTTGCGGAGAGGATGAACTGAAATTAGAGATGCTAGCTAATGCAGATGTTTATTTGTTTTATTAGAATCTGGGTTTGTGGAGGAGATGGGTACGCAGAGGGGATAAAGTTGAAGTGTGTGAGCAGTGTGGAGTGACGTGGGTGAAATAAGGAGGGAAAATAATATAGTTCCTTTTTTATTAGTATTAACAACCGGATAAATAAATTTTTTAACATCTGGATATTATTTTCTCGTTAATGTTAAATTAAAAATTGACTTTTAATGACCAAACAAAATTGTGTCATTGTAAATATAGAATTAACGACTGGATTCATATTTGTTCATTAAGAATTGGTCGTTAAAAGTCAAATTTCTTGTAGTTTCATGGCATGAGCTCACGAAAGCTTTCTTGGATATATTTTTCCCTCCGTCAAGAATGCTCCAATTATGGAACGATATAACCAATTTAAGGCAACTCCCAGGAGAGCCACTCCATGAAGTTTGAATACACTTTAAGAAAAAGGTGGCAATATGTCCAAATCATGGCTTAATGGATGGAGTGCTACTTCAGAGTTTTTATCGATTCTTTGATTCCATTAACAAGTCTATGGAAAATAATTTAGCTGGTGGATCCTTAATGAACCAAACATATAGATGGCCAAGGCTCTTTTGGATAGGATGACCAAAACAAATCGATCTTGGCACACTAGAGACTCAAAAGCGTCTCCGAGTAGTGTCCCTTCTAAGCTTGTGATTTCTAAGATGAGAAAGATGGACGAAGAGTGAGATTAGACCCTAGAGAAGATGATGACCCTTCTTGAGCTAATGAAAAAGCATGTCATAGGAACCGGGTCAAAAAATGTCAATGCTGTGGGGACCCAAGGTCCCATTCAATATGAGGGTGAAGCTTCACCGCCATGGTATGAGGAAGAGTTCCGATACATGTCAGGTCAAATGGGGGGTTTTCGCCCATGATTTAAAGGTGTCAACCAAGGCCGTTAGCATCCACGGGATGAAAATCAAGGTTGGAGGATCCGTGACAACCAAGGTTGGGTGGATAGGAACGAATGATGGGGAAATACAGAGCAAAATCATGGAGGGGAGCGATACCATCGAAGTTCAAACCTATATGTTCCTCCTCTAAAGGCTGACCCACCCCAAATGCAACCCAAGATAAATAATGTAGGGAGTTTGAATGTTGAATAAATTCCAACGAGAGTGCTCAAAAAGGTTGAGTCCACAAACAATGGGATCTAAGCTTGCACAGATAGTGAGCTCTCATTAAGCATTTGGAAGCCCAAATGAATCACTTGTCGTATGAAATAAATCCCCGATTGAAGGGCACACTTTGTAGTGACACCACACTAAATCCAAAGAAGGATGGTCATTGCATGACAATCATTACTAGAAGTGGGAAAATCTTGGTTGATGTGGGTGTGAAGGAAAAATAAGCCAGTGATCTAATCACAAATGATGGAGTGAAAGATGTGGTTCCAAAAGCACTAAATGTTGTTAATGATGAAGAAGGAGTGGTTGTTGCTCCCAAGGATGTTGATGATGAGAAAAAAGCAAGAAAGACTCAAATGCACAAGGCTAGGAGCCTAGAATCTCACCTCTTTACCCTCAGCATTTAGAGAAGAAGAAAGAGGTCATTCAAGAAATTCATTGAGTTGTTTAGAAAGTTGTCTATAAACATACCTTTAGTACATACATTGCTCAAAATGTCAGGCTTTGCAAAATTGATGAAGTAATTTTTGAAAAAGAAGAATATTATTGATGCTGGTTTATTTGGGAAATAACGCACCATTGTAGTGTAATGATGGAGAGCAATCTTACTCCTAAGAGAGAGGACCCAGGAGATTTTACTATCCCTTGCACCATTATTCTGTGCATTTTCAAAAAGGCTTTATACGTCTTCGGGGCAAGCATAAAATTGATGCCTCTTATCATTTTCAAGAAGATAGGTTTGGGAAATCCCAAGCCTACTTTAATGAGGCTAGTAATGGTGGACCGGTCTATCAAGAGACCTGTGGGAGTGTTACAGGATGTCTTGGTTCGAGTGGGAAAATTTATATTTTTAGCCAACTTCGTCGTGTTGGATTGTGATACAGATTTTGAGGTGCCTATTATTTTGGGGCGGCCATTACTAGCCATGTGTAGAGTATTGGTGGATGTGGAGCTAGGAGAGCTAAAGTTTAGAGTGGTTGGTGAGAAGTCACCTTCAAGGTGTGTCAACCCACAAAACCCCCGGATGAATGCTAAGTGACATCAGTCCTCAATGAAGAGGATGAGCAAGACAAAATAGTGAAATTAAAATTGATTCAGAGGATGACCCTCTAGAGAATAGATGATGGAGGAGGTATCTGTAATGGCACGATGATAAATAAGGCATTTCTTGAGACGCAACCCAAGTGTTTTTATGTTTGGTTCTTTGATGTTTTTGTTGTTTTTGTTTTTTAGGTTGGTTGGATGAGGAACCAAGTTATATAAAAATAGGTCAAGCACTGCGCAAGACCTACAAAACATAGGTTCTCAAGCGTGAGTCACCGCCCAAGTAGAAGAAGAGTCCAGAAAGTTGCAAGAAAAAAGGAGTCGGTGCCTCACTTGCGAAATGAATGTGAAAACCCGCAAAACACAGGTTTGGCGTAGTCTTACACTAGTGCACTTAGAAGAAATCTAGTAATTTGAGGGTGAATTGCAAACCATTGGTGAAATATGGATGGAAACCCGTGAAACGCCAGTGCAATGCCCCAGAAACTAAAAGACTATATCCGAGACTTAAATCAGAAAATTCAAGAATATGTAGAAAATGTCTCAGGACGACCCACCTAACGAGTCTTTGTGAGACCGAACGACTCGTTAGATCATTCGTGGGAAGGAGGAAATAGAAGAGAGAAGTGAGAAGCTGCCTACCTAACGAGTGTCACCACGAGTAATCGTCAATGGCAATGACTCATTGTGTGACTCGTGGTCAAGCCTAGTATAGAACTTTAGAAGTGAGGCAGTGAGGTCCACAACTGGTGACCATAAGTCATGGTCAGTGACCATGACTCATTAGGTCCCTCGTGGTGACCTACAGGGCAATCCGGGGCAGTGTACTCAACGGGTGTGACCATTAGGTAACCCGTTAGGGTCACCTGGAAATTTTTCACAACAATTTTCTAAGGGCTATTTAGTAATTTCCTAATCTCCTAAGCTTTAAACCACGTCGTTTTTGACGTAAAATCAGACTTATTAGAAGGTTTGGATGGTTCCTCCACTCATTCTCACATTTATTCTCTGAAAACTTATCGAAAGTACTCTAGAAAAACTCTCTAGAAGGCTTAGGTTTTTCTCTCATCACAGAAGTTTGGGTCTTCTTCTTCGGGGAATTTTCCGCCAAGTATGTGGTAATTCAATAAGGGAATTCTTCTTCCCTTGTGTCCCCTAAAATCCTCCCATAATTTCCCTATATGTTTAGCCCTGAGTTCTTAGAATAAATTCTCATGTTGGTTTTATTAATTTCAATATAATATCAATGTTTAATATTCATATGATCTTCATCAGTTCCTAAGTAAATTGTTGTTGTTCTTGCCAAAGTGATTTACAACCCACAATTCTCGAGTAAAGATTATGGTGTATTAAATTCCTTCTAGTTTGTGAAGCATGTTTTTGGCTAAATTTCCTAGTAATTCTTATTATAAATATATGTTGAGTAATTATTCCATTGATGAGAATGATTTTAGCCTTGTTGGATGAGATTCCTTTAAATTCTTGAAATTTGGCTATATTATGAACTTTGCGTGTTGTTGGAATGAGTTGAGTTCTCTTTTAGCTGCTTAGTAGTTTAGTTCAGATAGAATGTAGAACCTCTTCAAAACTATACATAAAGGATCAACTGATCAGTTCGACTTTAGTCTTGTCCCGAGGTGTCAGTGGTGCCTGTTCGGCTGTCTGGATGACTACACGCAAGTGCACGTGGTCGAACAAGTAGTAAGTGGCTCAAGTAAGCCAAG
>JACEIK010000482.1:168343-191489 GCA_018107945.1 Datura stramonium | reverse complement strand
ATATAGCTCTGACCAGCCCTAGGACCCTAATTTAGTTTACAGTTTGTTCTTAGACGGTTATGACGCTTCCAGATAAGCAGCTCTAACCAGTCTAGAACCCAGTTTCAGAATGTGGTCCGATAAGACTCTCAGGGTACTTTCAGTTAAATGTCCCTGACTAGTCTTGGACCCCAGTTTTTAGCTATCAGCCTAGTAGTTAAGTTTAGGTTTTCCAATTGGATTAGGACTTAGCACCGAGTAGGCCGAGGTTCCAGCGTACCCAGGTTCCCAGAAATATATTGCCAGTGTAGATCACAGTATTTATTGGCCTGATTGGCCTCAGACTTTGGTGATCACCCAGTTCATGCCTTTATACCCTAGTAAGGTATATTGGGTCCTATCGGTGTGGTGTATATATCGGACTACACGTCTAGCTCAGGTGGTTATATGTTGGTTAGAGACTCTCCCACTAGTCTGTCCAGTTCAGTTCAGAAATAGTAGCTTAGTTCGGTTCCAATTCTATCTGTTTAACTCAGTGCAGTACAGTATTTCAGACACAAAACTCTCAGACTTAGGGCATGCCTTTGACCATCAGATAGGGTCATCTTGACCATTTCAGTTTACATTAGTAGTTCAGTTCAGCTTACCTGTTGGTCATTGCGTGTCATTTCAGTTTAGAATTTATATTCAGTTATTTTTTCTCCCACTTACTCAATACATTCAAAGTACTGAAGCATACTTTTATGTTGTATCGTTTCATGATATAGTTGCAGGTTCCCAGACTCAACAGCATTAGCCGCCACGATTCAGATCTTTGGCCGCAGTTGAAGTGTGAGTCCTCATCATTTGAGGGCCTTATTTCATTTTCTTACAGTTAGTTTACAGTTTTTATTTATACTTAGAGTTTGTTGGGGGCTTGTCCTAGTAACTCATCAGTTAGAAGGCTTTCAGACTACAGATGTTCAAATTTCATGTTTTAAGTTTCATCTTAAATTTCATAAAAATGCTTTTATGTTATTACTTCAAAATTTTCGTTGTGCATGTTTTACTCAGATTACCAATGTATGATTGACCAAGGGTCGACTTGGGGTCACTTGTGAATTCAAGTACCGTGTTACATCCAGGGTGTAGTCTCGGGGCGTGACAAACTTGGTATCAGAGCCGCAGGTTTAGAGTACCCTCGGAATATCTGAAAGCCGCATCGAGCAGAGTCTAGAGTACCCTCGGAATATCTGAAAGCCGCATCGAGCAGAGTCCTTTTCATGGGTGTGAAGCACGCCATACTTATGACCAGGAGTCTACAAGATGTTATAAGGAAAACTCCCTTTTGTTCATACTCCTTATAGTGCGTTAAATTTCAATTCTAAAAATTCCCTTCTAACTTGTGCTCTGTTTCATTTCAGTGAACCAGACCTCCTAGACGCGGTAGCGGAAGAAGGACCGGCAACGCCAACAGGCCTTCCCCACCAGCTCTAGCAGCCCCTCAGGACGACACAATCTCCACTGTAGAGTTCAGAGCGGCTATCCAGCTTCTCTCTCAGACAGTCACCAATCAGGTGAATCAGCGGGTGGTTTCGGTAGATAAAAATAGGTCCGCAGCAGCTACTCGAGTGCGGGATTTTACCCGGATGAACCCTTCAGATTTCTATGGAACAAAGGTGGGAGAGGACCCACATGGGTTTGTAGATGAGATTAGAAAAATCACCAAAATTATGGGTGTTTGTCCCTTTTAGAGTGCTGACTTGGCTTCCTACCAGCTAAAAGGGGTACCTCAAGTCTGGCATGACCATTGGAAAGAAGGGCGGATCAGCGGGAGCAGGACCAGTGGAGTGGGAAGAATTCCGCACAACTTTCTTGGCCAGGATTTTCCCTTGAGAGCTAAGGGAGGCTAAGATGGTGGAGTTTATGAATATGCGATGGGGCAACTGAACTGTGGAGGAGTATGCTCTGGAGTTTACTAGGCTGTCTAAGTATGCTCCAGAGATTGTAGCCGAGCCAAGGGCTCGCATGCTGAAATTTGTAAATGGAGTATCAAATCTAGTCCTCAAGGAGTGCAGGACTGCAATACTGATTAAGGACATGGACCTTTCTAGCTTGATTGTTTATGTCTAGCAAACTGAGGCTGAAATATGAAGGATATGGAGCAAAAGAACAAATGGGTAAGGACTGACCATTCAGATTTCGGCCATCAAAGGTCTAGCAGGGGTAGCCGCCCACAGAAGCAACAACAACAGCAGCATAGGGCCCCAGCACCCAGTTCAGCTAGCGCCCCTACCTTTCAGTCCCATCAGGACCAAAGGGGTGGAGCATCTGGCTCTCAATCTCAGACTCACGGTATTGGGAATAGGTATCCAGCTTGCCCCAAGTGTGGAAGGAATCACCCAGGAGAATGCCTTCGGGGACGAGAGGGCTGTTTTGGGTGTGGACAGCTTGGGAACAGGCTTAAGAAGTGCCCATCAGCAGGGCGAGAGAGCTCTCAATCTACCACCTCATCAGCTCAAGAAGGTCGACCAGATCAGCAGTCCAACACATCAGGTACAGATGGTGGTCAGTGCCAGAATCGTTTCTATGCTCTATATTTCTAACAAGATCAGGAAAGCTCACCTGACGTAGTTATTGGTATGTTACGTCTCCTCCATCTAGACGTGTAGGCCCTCTTAGATCAAGGAGTCACTTTTTAGTTCGTGACTCCCTATATAGCAGTCCAGTTCAACATCAGTCCATAGGTTCTCTCAGAACCATTCTCAGGCTTCACCCCAGTTGACAAGTCAGTTAGAGCCAGCCGGGTGTATAGAAACTGCTTAGTCTTAGTCCTGAATAAAGTCATCCTAGCTAACCTCGTAGAGTTAGACGTGGTCGATATTGACCTTATCCTGGGCATGGATTGGTTATACTCCTGCTATGCCTCAGTTGATTGTAGAACTAGAGTTTTCTAGTTCCAGTTTCCAAATGAACCAGTGTTAGAATGGACGGGAAGCAGTTCAACGCCTAAGGGTAGGTTTATTTCCTACCTTAAGGCCTAGAAACTCATCTCTAAGGGGTGTATCTATCACTAGTTCGGGTCAAGGACTCAAACTTTGAGAACCTAACTATCCAGTCAGTTCCAGTGGTCAGCGAGTTCCCAGATGTTTTTCCTGAGGATCTTCCCGGAGTTCCCCTTGAGCGGGAAATAGATTAAGGGATAGATCCCCTTCCAGATACTCAGCCCATATCCATCCCTCCTTACAAAATGGCTCTAGTTGAGCTTAAGGAGTTGAAGGAGTAACCAAAAGATCTTCTTGACAAGGTTTTTATCAGACCCAGCATCTCTCCCTGGGGTGCTGCAGTACTATTCATGCATAAGAAAGACGGTACCCTCAGAATGTGCATAGATTACCATCAGCTGAACAAAGTCACAGTCAATAATAAATATCCCCTACCTAGAATCGATGACCTGTTTGACCAACTTTAGGGAGAAAGTTGATTCTCCAAAATCGATCTCAGGTCAGGGTACCATCAGTTAAGGGTTAGAGAGTGTGACATACCGAAAACAACATTCAAAACTCGATATGGTCACTACGAGTTTGTGGTGATGTCCTTCAGGTTAATAAACGTCCCATCGGCCTTCATGGATTTGATGAATAGGGTCTTTAAGAAGTACCTGGATATGTTCATTATTGTATTTATCGACGACATTCTGGTGTACTCCATAAATGAGGAAGAGTATGACAATCACCTAAGGAAAGCATTATAGACACTCAAGGACCGCCAGTTGTTCACCAAATTCATTAAGTGTGAATTCTGGTTAAAGTCCGTGACTTTCTTAGGTCATGTGGTCTCAAGTGAAGGAATACAAGTAGATCCTCACAAGATAATAACAGTGAAAGATTGGCCCAGACCTACCTCTCCTACTGAAATCAAGAGTTTCCTGGGCTAAGCTGCATATTACCAATGGTTTGTGGAAGGTTTATCCTCTATAGCATCTCCTTTGACTAAGCTAACTCAGAAGAATGTGAAATTTCAATGGTCAGATGAGTGTGAGAAGAGTTTTCAGGAGTTGAAGGCTCGACTCACTACTGCTCCAGTTTTAACCTTACCAGAAGGATCAGATAGGTTGGTTGTTTATTGTGACGCTTCCAAAATTGGACTCGGTTGCGTTCTGATGTAGTGGGGAAAAGTGATAGCCTATGCCTCCAGACAGCTCAAAGTTCATGAGAAGAATTATCCAACTCATGACTTGGAGTTGGCAGTGGTGGTATTCGCGCTAAAAATATGGAGACATTACCTTTATGGGGCTTATGTGGATGTGTTCACAGATCACAAGAGCCTTCAGTATGTGTTCAGCCAGAAGGACCTAAACCTGCATCAGAGATGGTGATTGGAGCTGCTAAAGGACTATGACATGAGTGTGCTGTATCACCCAGGTAAAGCAAATGTGGTGGCTGACTCCCTAAGCAGACGGTCTATGGGAAGTGTGTCTCACATTGAGGAAGGAAAGAGGGAGTTAGCGAAAGATGTTCACAGACTAGCTCGGTTAGGGGTGCAATTGGTGGATTCAGCCGAAGGTGGGGTGGTAATGCAAAGTGGGTAAGATTCATCCTTGGTAGTTAAACTCAAGTCCAGACAGGATGAGGATCCCATCTTACTTAAGCTTAAGGGAGCAGTCCTCAGAGAAGAAATAGAAGCTTTCTCCCAAGGGGGAGATGGGGTGGTTATGGAAGAAGGAACCGAGAAGAAGGTATCAACAACAACTGGTTTTATTACGGGACAGCTCATGATGTTCATATCGATCGGTGCTCCATTACCAGGGCAGGTTATGTGTACCGGATGTCGGTTAGTTGAGACACCAGATACTAGCTGAGGCACACAGCTCGAGATACTCCATTCACCCTGGTGCTACAAAAATTTAGCACGATCTGGGGGATATTTACTAGTGGAACAACATGAAGAGAGACATTGCTGAATTCGTAGCCAAGTGCTCGAACTGCCAGCAAGTCGAGGTGGAGCATCAGAGACTAGGAAGCATGACTCAAGATATCAGTATACCCACATGGAAGTGGGAATAAGTAAATATAGACTTCATTACAGGACTACCCGGTCTCATCAGCAACATGACTCGATTTGGGTAGTAGTAGACCAGATGACTAAGTCAGCTTACTTCCTCCTAGTTAAAACCACACACTTAGTGGAGGAATATGCCAGACTTTACATCTGAGAGTTAGTCAGACTCCATGGAATGCCCTTATCTATTATTTCAGACAGTGGAACTCAGTTCACCTCACACTTCTGGAAATCCTTTCAAAAGGGACTAGGCACTAAAGTCAAGCTCAGCATATCTTTACACCCGCAGACCGATGGGAAATCTTAGATAACTATTTATACTCTAGAAGATATGCTAAGAGCGTGTGCGATCGATTTAAAGGGGAATTTGGATGACCATTTGCCTCTTATCGAGTTTGCATACAACAACAGTTACCACTCTAGAAATCAGATGACCCCATTTGAAACATTATATGGAAGAAGGTGTAGATCACCTATAGGGTGGTTCGAGGTTGGTGAAGTTACCTTGATATGGCCAGACTCAGTTCATGAGACAATGCAAAAAGTTCAGCTCATACGAGAAAGGTTGAAAACAGCCTAGAGCCGTCAGAAATATTACGCCGATGTGCGGAGGTGAGAGTTGGAGTTTGCAGTTGATGACTTGATTTACCTGAAAATCTCGCCCATGAAAGGAGTGATTAGGTTTGGCAAGAAGGGAAAGCTCAGTCCGAGGTACGTGGGACCTTACAGAATTTTGAGGTGTATCGGCAATGTATCCTATGAGCTATAATTATCATCAGAACTAGAAGTTGTACACCCAGTTTTCCATGTGCCACTTTTGAAGAAGTGCATCAGAGATCCAACCTCAGTTTTCCATTGGACAGTGTAGGAATAAAAGACAGTTTCTCATATGAGGAAGTACCAGTCCAGATCCTTGACCATCAAGTTCGTAAGCTAAGGAGCAAGAAGATAGCTTCAGTCAAAGTTTTATGGAGAAATCAGCTGGTTGAAGGAGCTACGTGGGAGGCCGAAGCAGATATGATGTCCAAATACCGACATTTATTCTCTACCGGCTCTAGCACAACTTGAGATATTAGTTTTGACCCTAGAACTCAATTTAATTTTCATGACTTAGTGCAGGTGTTAAAGTCTATTTTATGTTTTTGAATATATGTATGAAAAGATAATTCTGTTCAGTTATGTATTTTGAAACAGAGATAGTTGTTCCATTAGTTTTGGAGTTTAATGAAAAGTATTTGGAATTTTGATGGTTATTCTCTGCTTTAATGTATGTTTTCTAACTTTCGAGGATGAATGTTTCCAAGGGGGAGATGTTGTAATGCCCCGGAAACTCAAAGAATATATCGGGGACTTAAATCAAAAAATTCAGAAATCTGCAGAAAATGTCTCAAGATGACCCACCTAACGAGTCGTTGTAAGACCAACAACTTGTAAGGTCAATCGTGGGAAGGAGGAATTAGAAGTGAGAAGTGAGAAGCAGTGTACTTGACGGATGGTGACCATGAGTCGTCGTCACCTGTAATGACTCGTGATGTTCCCCGTTCTCAGTGCTAGTTAGTTGTTAGGTAGTTCACCTAACGAGTTTCACCATGAGTCGTCATCAGTGGCAACGACTCGTTGTGTGACTCGTGGTCAAGACTAGTATAGAACTTCAGAAGTGAGGCAGCGAGGTCCATGACTGGTGACCACGAGTTGTGGTCAGTGACCACGACTTGTTAGGTCCCTCGTGGTGACCTACAGGGCAATCCGGGGCAGTGTACTCAACGGATGTGACCACGAGTCATGGTCAGTCACCACGACTCGTTAGGTCACCCGTTAGGGTCACCTGGTAGTTTTTCCCAGTGATTTTCTAAGGGCTATTTAGTAATTTTCTAATCTCCTAAGCTTTAAACCATGTCATTTTGGATGTAAAATCAGACTTATTAGAGGGTTTGGACAGTTCCTCCCCTACTTCTTACATTTATTCTCAAAAAACTTATCGAAAGTTATCTCAAGAAACTCCCTAGAAGGCTTAGGTTTTTCTCTCATCACAGCAGTTCAGGTCTTCTTCTTCGGGGAATTTTCAGCCAGGTATGTGGGAATTCAATAAGGGAATCGTTCTTCCCTTGTGTCCCCAAAAATCCTCCCATAATTTCCCTATTAGTTTAGCCCTGAGTTCTTTGAATATGAATAAATTTTAATGTTGGTTTCGTTAATTTCAATTAGGATAATATCCATCTTTAATATTCATATGATCTTCATCAGTTCATAAATAAATTATTGGCCAAAGTGATTTACAGCCAAAAATTCTCGAGTAAAGATTATTGTGTATTAAATTCCTTCTAGTTTGTGAAGCATGTTTTGTGATGAATTTCCTTGTAATTCTTATTATAAATATTTGTTGAGTAATTATTCCATTAATGAGAACGATTTTAGCATTGTTGGATGAGATTCCTTTAAATTCTTGAAATTTCGCTATATTATGAAATTTTCGTGTTGTTGGAATGAGTTAAGTTCTCTATTAGCTGCTTAGTAGTTTAGTTCAGATAGAATGTAGAACCACTTCAGAACTATACATAAAGTGTCAACTGATCAGTTTGACTTCAATCTTTTCCCAAGGTGCTAGAGGTGCCTCCCAGTTATCAGAATCAAGACTCAGAATCTAGTTTATTGGTCCATTAGGCGGTCAAGACATTTTAGATATATAGCTCTGACCAGCCCCAGGACCCCAGTTCAGTTTACATTTTGTTCTTAGACTGTCACAACGTTTCCAGATAAGCAGCTCTGACCAGTGTAGAACTCAGTTTTAGAATCTGGTTCGATAGACTCTCAGGGTACTTTAAGTTATATGTCCCTGACTAGTCTTGGACCCCAGTTTCGAGCTATCAGCCTAGTAGTTCAGTTTAGATTTTCTAGTGGGAGTAGGACTTAGCACCGAGCGGGCCAGGTTCTAGCGCACCCATGTTCCCAGAACTACATTGCCATCGTATGTCACAGTATTACTTGGTCTGATTGGCCCCAGACTTTTGTGATCACCCAGTTCATGCCTTTATACCCTGGCAAGGTATATTAGGTCCTACCGGTGGGGTGTATACATCGGACTCCACGTCTAGCTCGCGTGGTTATATGTTAGTTAGAGACTCTCCCACTAGTTAGTCCAATTCAGTTTAGAAATAGTAGCTCAGTTCGGTTCCAGTTCTATCAGTTTAACTCAGTGCAGTACAATATTTCAGACTCAGTGACCATTAGACAGGGTCATCTAGACCATTTCATTTTACATCATTAGTTCAGTTCAGCTTACCTGTTGGTCATTGCGTGTCATTTCAGTTCAGACTTTATATTCAGTTATGTTTTCTCCCACTTACTCAGTATATTAAAAGTACAGACGCATACTTTTATGTTATATCATTTCATGATACAACTGTAGGTTCCCAGACTTAGCAGCGTTAGCCGCCACGATTCAGATCCTCGACCGTAGTTGAAGTGTGAGTCCTCATCATTCAAGGGCCTTATTTCATTTTCTTATAGTTAGTTTACAGTTTTTATTTAGACTTAGAGTTAGCTAGGGGCTTGTCCCAGTAACTCATCAGTTGGAAGGCTTTTAGACTACAGATGTTCAGATTTCATGTTTTAAGTTTCATCTTAAATTTCATAAAAATGCTTTTGTGTTATTACTTCAAAATTTCTACTGTGCATGTTTAACTTAGATTACCAGTATATGATAGAATAGGGGTTTAATTTTGTGTTTATCATGTTTTACTTTTGTGTTATTACTTCAAGTACCGTGTTACATCCAGGGGGTAGTCTCGGTGCATAACAGCTGGTCAAATGCAACCCACAAGCAGTGAGCTGCGCAAGAACGGGGGTCACTCGCGCTTGGAACTGCAAAATGAAGGTACCACCTGAGGCTGAAGGTCCAGCTTAGGCACATGTAAGTATTTCATTTAAAATGTTGACCAAACCCATTGACGGACCATACCCATTGTTTTCCCAAACTGGTCAAAAACTCTTTTCAAATCCGCAAAAACCATTCTTGTCAACCTTTTCACATTCCCCATGAACCCAACTACCAACCATTACACCCTTCCATCTTCACCCCATAAACTCCTATTAAACCCACCTTCTCAACCCACCAATCATTCTCACTCCCTTCCTCCTATAAAACCCCCCTTTACCATTCTCTTCATTTCACCATCTCTCACTAAACTCTTACTAAGAAAAAGAATTTCTGCTCTTTGGGTTTGCCATTATTGATCAAGACGCCACTATTTCTATAGTATTATTGTGTAGCCTTTTATACTTAGTGTATGTGTATTTAGTTCCTCCTCGCATACTCAGTATATTCAAAGTACTGACACATACTTTTTACGCTATAACATTTTATGTTATAGAATCAGGTACCCAGCCTCATTGATGAGTTGGTAATTTACAAACTCATTATGCTTTTAAACATGAGATTTTGTTCGGATTTCAAGTCATTTTGAAGGATTTTATGCTCTTTCTATTTAGTTTTTTTAGATATTTCATTTAAGGAGAGAAGGCAAGAAAATGGACAAAACCATGGAATTAAAGAAGAGGACCAGAGCTTTAGCACATGGGACCGGCGAAACACCAGATGAAACGCAGGAGCCCACTGGATAGAAGTGGAAAGTGCACCGGCAGAATGCGGGTCATCACCTGCAAACTGCCAGTGCCAACACCATCTGACCCCAAATTCTCTACCCCCACCCGCGATAGACCGACGCTCTATGGATGGGCACCGGTCAAATGTCGGTGACTCGTAAGTCAGGGATGTCTGGAAAGGGAAAAATCATCCAACGCAAGATTTGAGGAGCACTTTTTAACATATTTCTATACATTCTCTTAAAGTACCAATTATTTCATTCCATATTTGTAGAGAGTTAGAGAGAGAAGTTTAGGATATTATATGGAATAACTTTTCTTTAATTTCCTTCTTCTTCATCAATGTAAAACAACCATTGAAGAAACAACTTGAGCTTATTGTTTACTCTTAATGATGAATTTTCTGAATTTATTTATTAATATACTCTTGTATTGTTTATCCATGAGTAGCTACATCTTGATCTACGGGTGTGTGAATGACGGGTGTTAAGTTGGGTTGGGTATTGATAGTTTGATCTTATTATTATTCAATTAGCATAAATCTATTGTTTCTCCCTAAGTATAATTATTTATCCATATTTGCAAATGTGGGTCATGTTTTCTTTCTCTATTTTTGGTTTAAAAAAGAGATTGAGTATGGGGGAGAAATCAATAGTGGGTAATTGGGATTTGACTATGTGGGGTTGGGCAAGAAATAGCCAAAACGCATGGTCATAACCCCATTAAGGAGTGGAGGCTAGAGATAGCTTAATCCATACCCAAACCATATTGGATAAATTGATTGATTCTTTGAGGTTTGAAAGAACTCGAGGAAAAAGGTGCCCAATTGGGTGAAAAACATTAGGCGACACATTTTTTAAAGGTTATATATGTGTATGAGTAATAGTTTGATTGTCTAGCTAATCCTAATCCGATTAACATCCTATCAGTATCATACCCCTAGCCCTTGCTCATTATTGTCTTTCAATTCTGGTTATCTTATTCTCTTATTAACTGATTTTAAATTCCAATTGTCATCTCCTTTTTACTCACCCAACATTTTATTTTCATTTTCGAATGCACAGATACAAATCTAGTTCAAGTTTTTAGTCAACTTCTGCATTATTTAATCTCTATTCCTTGTGGAATTCAACCCCGACATCTGTCGGGTATATTTTTTTTACCAACGGCCATTTATCGAAAATGGCACCGTTCCTGGGGAATAGGATTAGATATCCTTTAGTTGATTTTTCATTTAATTAATGTAGAATCTTGTGTGTAATTTTACATTGTTGATATTGTTGGTGTGAAAATGAACCCTTTGAAAGGCAAATTCAGAATCCGAAAGTGTCATCTTATATTGAGACTCTACGATTGATGGATGAAATATGGAGAAGGAAGGAGAGTTGTGATGTCATATTGATGGTGGTAATGAAGCAAATCAAGTTGTTAGAAAATTGCATGACGGTTTTCATATGAGTTATCAACAAGCCAACTAGGGCTATTGGTATCTTTATAATGAAAATCAAGGTTGGAACTCTTATTTTACAGCTAAAACGAATAGTCAGGGGAGTGAAGAGTCTATCTTTCTCCCGTAATGAAAGAATGCTTGAAGTGGTTCTTGAGCGAGTTATCTCAACCCATTTTGGGATCCATGATCTAAAGGGAGATCTCTTAAGCCTCACTCATCAGGTAAAAGACCATGAAGTGTCCATCAGACAGCTAGAGGAAAGAATGAACTTGTTAGCATCTCAAATGTAATCAAGGATAAGAATGACAACGTTGGAGCTGGTAAAGGAGGAAAGCCTTTTATTCCCAAACCATGTTGATGATGAAGATATAAAATGGGGAGCGGAAGAGGCATTCTTCAAAGAGAAATTAAAGGAATTCTCTTGAATAGTGAAGGGCGAGAGGAAGTGTGTGATGTGATCAAACGGATAGGGTCCTACTCCTTCCAACCAAAGAAGTTTGATCTTGACCTAAAGAACCAAACAACTCCACTATCTCAACCATCCATCATTGTACCCACCAGTCTTAGAGCTTAAACCTTTACCCCCTCATCTGAAGTATTCATATTTGGGGTTAAATGAGATATTACCGATAATCATCTCGTCCAAGCTAAATGAACAACAGGTGGAAGCACTATTGGTGATCCTGAAGAAGCAAATTCAGGAACTTAGATGGACTATAGCAGACATAATAGGCATACCCCCAGGCATTTGCACTCATAACATCAATCTTTAGGATTATTGCATGCCTACGGTGGAGCATCAAAGGTTCTTGAATCCACCAATGCAAGAAGTGGTGAAAAAGGAGATTATTAAATGGCTTGATTTAGGAGTTGTATATCTGATAGACGATAGTAGTTGGGTATGTCCAGTGCAATGTGTGCCCAATAAAAGGAATCATTGTGATACCAAATGAAAAAGATGAGTTGATAGCGAAACGACCAGTCACCGGATGTAGGGTATGTATGGACTAGCGCAAGCTGAGCTCATGGACCAAAAAGGATCACTTTTTGATTCTATTTATTGACTAATTTCTAGATCGATTAGCTGGGAATGAGTATTATTGCTTCTTGGATGGATACTCGGGATACAATCAGATTTCGATTGCCCTAGAGGATTAAGAGAAAATCACCTTCACATGCCTTTACTGGACTTTTGCATTTAAAAGGATGCCTTTTGGACTCTGTAATGCCCTGGCTACATTCCATAGATGCATGATGTCAATCTTTTTAGATATGGTAGAAGAAAACATGGAAGTCTTCATGGACGACTTCTCCATGGTAGGGGATTCATTGAGGTATGGTTAGCTCATTTAGATGTGGTGTTGAAGACATGTGCAGAAATGAACTCGGTGCTTAATTGGGGAAAGTGTCACTTCATGGTTAAAGAAGGTATTGTGTTGCGGCACAAAATATCTAAAAAGGAAATAGAGGTAGACCAAGAAAAAATTGACGCCATAGCGCACCTACCTCCTCCAAAGACTGTGAAAGGTATTCGGAGCTTTTTGGAACATGCAGGTTTTTACCGCCGTTTTATCAAAGATTTCTCCAAGGTGTCTCATCCTTTGTTCTGATTGTTGGAAAAATATGCAAAATTCCATTTTGATAGGTCTTGTATGAGGGCTTTCCTCGAGTTGAAAGATAATCTTGTGTCCGCTCCAATCATTACCGCACAAGACTAGTCCAAGCCCTTCGAATTGATGTGTGATGCTAGTGGTATAGCATTTGGTAAAATCCTTGGGCAAAGGAAGGAAAAGATTTTTCATCCCATATACTATGCCAGCAAAGCCCTAAATGATGCACAGGGAAATTAAATAGTGATAGAAGAAGAGCTGCTCACAGTAGTGTTTGCATTTGAAAAGTTTCGAGCATACTTGCTAGGAACCAAGATAATAGAGCACAAAGACCATGCTGCACTCAGATATTTGATGGCTAAAGAACATTATAAACCAAGCTAATTAGGTGGGTCCTTTTTCTCCATGAATTTGATTTTGAGGTAAAGGATAGGAAGGTATATGAGAATCAGGTGGCTGGCCATCATTCTCGTCTGGAAAGAGATGGAAAACTGGATATAAGTGAGGAGTTTGATTATGACTTCCCTGACGAGCAAATTTTGGCTGCATTCCACAACTTAATAACTTGGTTTGAGAATTTTGCTAACTACTTGGCAAGAAATATCACTCTCGACGGATTAAATTTCCATCAAAAGAAGAAGTTTATGTATGATGTCGAAAAGTTCTATTGGGATGATCCATATATCATTCATATTTGTGCAGATGGCATGATTTGCAGATGCATTATGGAGATTGAAATGATTTCAATACTCAAGGCATGTCATTCATCACCAGTGGGAGGCCATTATAGGAGTGTGAGGACAGCTGCAAAAGTTTTGCAATATGGGTTTTATTGGCCCACTCTTCATCATGATGCCCATGACATTGTTAAGCATGTCATCAATGTCAACGAACTGGAAGTATCTCTAGGTGACATGAGCTTCCTTTAACACCAATCCTTGAAGTGGAATTGTTTAATGTATGGGGGGTCGATTTCATAGGACCATTCGTGAACTCTTATGGAAACACTTACATTTTGGTGGCGGTAGACTGTCTCTAAATGGGTTGAAGTGGTGGCATCGCCCAACAATGAGGGGAGGAGTGTGACCACCTTTTTGAAAAAGAATATTTTATCACGGTTTGGCACCCCTAGAGCTATCATCAGTGATGGAGGGTCACACTTTTGCAATCGATTGTTCAGTGCTTTGTTAGTGAAGTATGGTGTGAAGCACAAAATTTCCACCCCGTATCATCCTAAGACTAGTGGGCAGGCAGAGGTGTCCAACCGTGAAATAACATCTATCCTAATTAAAACAATCAATGTGAATAGGAAGGATTGGGTAAGGAAACTAGATGATGCCTTGTGGGTGTATCAGACAGCCTACAAAACACCCATTGGAATGTCACGGTACCAGCTAGTTTTTGGCAAGGCTTGCCACCTACTTGTAAAGCAAGAGCACACGTCCTTGTGGGTATTGAAGAGTTTGAAACTTTATTGGGGGAAAGCCATCTATGGGCGAGTATAGAATCTGAATGAGTTGGATGAATTTAGAATGAAGTCATATGAGAACGCAGTTGTTTATAAAGCCCACATGAAGCATTACCACAATCAGAAAATGTACAACAGAACTTTTCCCAGGGAGAGTGGGTACTACTAGTTAACTCAAGATTGCGGTTGTTCCTCGGAAAGCTAAAATATAAGTGGTCAGGCCTATTTAAGGTGTCCCAAGTTTTTGGAAATTGTTCTATTGAACTTGAGGGAGAGAATGGATCAAAATTCAAAGTGAATGTCGAGAGGGTAAAGAAATAACTTGGGGTGATGGAGAATACTGGCCGAGTTGAGGTCATGTACTTAGATGAGCCGTAACAAAAGAGGTTCCCCCGTCATGCCATGATGTTAAATAAGGCACTTCTTGGGAGGAAACTCAAGTGTTTTTACTTTGGGTACTTTGATATTTTTGTTGTTTTTTTTTTGTTGGTTGGTTGGATGAGAAAGATGCAGTAGGAAAATAGGGTAGCCATTGCGCTATACTGGTGAAATGCCGATTATCAAGTGCAAGTCTCTGCCCTATCACATGAGAAAAATAGTAGTGGGATAAAAAAGGAGACAAAACTAGCATCTCATCGGCGAACCGACGCTGGCATTCCGCAGCACGCCGGTTTGGCGCGGGTGTGGACCAGTACACCTGGAGAGAATCTAAAAATAAAGGGGTGAGCTGTGACTCACTAGTGGAATGTAGATGATGATCTACGAAGCACTAGTCATTCATAGTTATAAAGCAGTGCATTGAGCAATCAAGAGGCCATAATTGCTTAAACTAGCGAAACGCCGGTATTCACCAACCATCGCAGGTCTAGTGCGGGCAGAGGTATGTAATGGTGTTTTGAATCTATACTGACTCATTGACTAACTTGATCTGTAGAACTTTAAATATTAACAAAACCGATCAAATCACCCATTTTACCTTTCCAACACCTTCTCTCTCCACCATTTCACCTAACCACAACTCAACTTCCTTCCATTAACACCCACTGTTTCACTATCCAATCACCCTCACCTTTATCTTCCTATAAATTCCCCATTCCTATTCTTCTTATTTGACCACTTATAACTCAAACTCTCACTGAGCTAACACACTTTTAATTGTGGAACCACCATTGTTGGTTAAGCAAAAAGCTCAAATTTCTTTACTTCTTCTCATTTTTCCACTTGGTATGTTATCTTATCTTGCTTGATTGTTGAGAATGTGACTTAAAAATTGAGCATGATTGATTAGAAAGTTCCCATACTCATGTGCCCCATTACCCATTTTGTGCTCTTTCATTATTGAATATTTCTCATAGTGCGGGTATGTTGGGGGCTGATTATTAATTGCATATTGTTGCTGTGAATTTTCATTTTGGTTGAACATATGAGGTGAAGTATGTGTTTGATATAGTAGTTGGGGGTGAAGTTTGAGTAATCCCATGTGCTAAATAGGCATGATTTGCTTGATGATAGATCGGGTGACGTCGTACTTAAGGACAAATCGTCATGTTTATTTTGTTTTTGCTGCTTGAATGGGTGACTCTTAATGTGAGAGGGTGTGAGTAAGGCTTGTTTTTAGAGAAGTTTTGTCTAATTGGTTTAGTCCAGAATGAATAAATGGTCTATCACCTATGAGTCGCCAGTCAAGATCAGTGAAATGTCGGCTGAAGCACGAGTGAAGGTTTGAGGCTTGAGGCAACTACCCCGCACTTGCAGTTCGCAGGTGCTTCGCAGATCATGACTGGCGAAATGTCGGTGTAGCACTGGAAGGATGCCAATTTTATGCAGTTAACTGCCTAGACCTGCGGCGTCTCGCGGGTTGTCACATGTGGTTCGCCACTTGAATCGTTGGTGCTACAGCTTCCTATTTTTAATGTTTCACCTTGTTTTACATTTAAATCTTCAAATTTTGTTCCTTATCTTAGGATAGATGCTGCTTTTTCTTTTCAATTATATAAAAAATACAAAAAGAAATGTTGTTTTGTTGGTGTGCTAACATTGTCTTGTAGAATCATGTCCACCTCTAGACAATAAGGCAAAGGCAAAGCTCCAATGACCTAACCTGCATCTCTTAAAGTTGCGACCGAGGAGGCCCAGTGAATCACCCAACTTCGCTTTGGGCTAGATAAAATGGAGTCTTAGTCCTTCAAAGATGTCATGACCCAAGTCTATACCTTGGACGAGACACAGTACTTAGAGTCACAAGTAACCCCAAGCCAACCCATGGTCTATCATAATATTGGTAATCTGGGTAATCATAGCAGAAGCTTAAGTAACAAAACCATTTAAGTAAAGCTGAATAATAAAAGTGTACACATTTGAAAACAAAACTAAAAGACTGAGTCTATGTATGAAAGTCATCTACAACTGATGAGTTGCTAGGATAAGCCCCCAACTAACTCTAAAGTCTAACTGAATGAAAGGACTGAAAAAATAGCCATCCTCCTCGAAAGATTAGGACTCACCACTGGTATAACTGATATCACCTAAATAAGATCTACTAGCGGTGCTGAGGCTGAGGACCTGCGCCTGTATCATGATACGATACATCATAGAAGGTATGCGTCAGTATTTTGAATGTACTGAGTAAGTAGGAGAAAAATAAAACATAAAGGAATAAATAACTGAATTGTAATGACATGCAATTACTAACTAAAATACTGAAACTGAATAAACTGAAATATAACTGAAATAGTCAAAATGACCCTATCTGATGGTTATAGACATGCCCTAAATCTGAGATTCTGGTCTGAACTAACTATACTGAACTGAGTAAATTAAAATTGTTCTAACCTGAGCTGAACTAAGACTATACTGACTAGTGGGAGATTCTATAACTGACATATAACTATGAGAGCTAGACATGGAGTCCGATGTACATACCCCATCGGTAGGACCCAATATATCTTGCCAAAGTATAAAGGCATGAACTGGATGATCACAAGTCTGGGGCCATAGGGCCAATAAAATAAGATACGGTGGCAACATAGTTCTGGGAACCTAGGTACGCTGGAACCCCGGTCCGCTCGGTGCTAAGTCCTACTCCTACTGGATAGTCCTAGACTGAATACTAAGCTAATAGCTCGAAACTGGGGTCCAAGACAAAGTGAGGAATACTTATCTGGAAGTACCCTAAGAGCTTTATCAGACCAAATTCTGTAACTAATGTTCTAAGACTGGCCAGAGTTTCTTATTTGGAAACGACATAACTGTCTAAAGATCAAACTGAAACTGAAGTTAGGGTTCTAAGACTGGTCAGAGCTGCTTATCAAAAAGTGTTATAACCATTAAAAGAACCACAAAAATCTGATATCCCAGTCTGAGAACTGATAACTGGGATGCAACACTGACACCTCAAGAAAAGACAGTAGTCGAACTAATCAATTGACATTCTGAATAATATTGAGAACACTAATATTCTGACTAAAGCTGGTCTAGCATACAATTTACTGAGATTTCAACTAGTTTTAACAACATGGGAATCCCAATATTTATAAAATCAAGAAACAAGAAATAACTAGTCCAATATGCAAAATTCTAATTTATTGAACTTAGAAACTAGGGCTAAATCATTCCACAAGATGCTAGGTCCACAATATTTCTAGGAATTGGGAAAAATATAGCAACTAATATTATGAATAATATTCCACTTGAACTTTTTAGAATTCTGTCTGAAAACCTTCTACATTTCGAAACCATAGGGCTATAACTAAGAGAAATTTAGAGAGGGTTTTTCAGGACACAAGAATTTCCATATACCTGGTGAAGAAATTATGGAGAAAATTCCCTGAGAATTTGAGAAGAACCTAACTTCCCTAGCTCTTTCTTTGAGTGTTTTTGAGAGAAATTTTACGAACTAAAGTCTTTTAGGGGATGAGAGGGGTGAAGTAATCGTAGATTACCCATCTAAATTCCCTGATAATAACCCAAAAAGATGTAGTTTATGGATTAAAAAGGTGAGAAATTACAAAAAATAACCCTAGGAAAAAATCTGGAAAAACTACCGACAGGGACCAACGGGTCACTCAACGAGTCATTGGTTGAGACCATGACTTGTTGGGACCAGTCGTTGGTCCTGATCCCTGGGTTCTAGGAACACTGGAATTGGAAACGAGAGGGACTACGACATGTTGGTTGGATGAACCAATCGGTCGTTGGTTCCTCCCGTGGTCGCTGGATAAAAATTCTGGGAGGCCTAACAATGGGAAACACAATGACTCATTAGGAGACCCAACGGGTCATTGTGTTGAGTCGTTACCTCCATTGGAGAAATAATTAAAATCCCTGACTTGGAACGACGGATGGTCACAACGACTCATTGTGTGATACAACGGGTTGTTGGTACCACTTGTTGTCACTGAAGAGGATTTCTGGGACTCTCAAATAACGACCCACACCACGAGTCATTTAACACACGATGACTCATTGGTTGAGTCGTGGGGTCCTGGAAGAGGGACTTTTGAGCTGGGGACCAACAAGTGACAGGACGACTCATTGTTGCTCACAACGGGTCATTTTGATGTCCCATTGCTTCCCTAAGGACCAAATAGGGCTGAGCATGACTCATTGTCTCGGTGGTTCTAAGGAAACTTTTCTGGTTTCTTGTGGATTTTTCTTGAAAGGTCTGGGTTTGGTCTAGGAAAGTTTTGGGGTGTTACAATATCTCCCCCTTGGGATCATTCTTCCTCGAATGAAGGCTAAAACTGCTGAAAAACTAGGAAAAGAGCTCCAATTGCCAGACTGTGGCTATGCACTGATTTCTAAAAGAGTAACTGACTCTGAACTGACTTAACCATGCCAACAGAGTTGATGCAACTAAAATGCACATTGAAAATCTAAATAGAGTTGATGAGTATGGAACTAAACATAGTACTGAGGAGGTATTTAGTACCTGATGCTGGAACTGAACTGGAAGGGAATAATTGAGGGTATCTAGCCATCATGTCTACTTCTGCCTCCCATGTGGCTCCCTCAACTAGCTGGTTCCTCTAGAAGACTTTCACTGAAGCGACTTTCTTGCTTCTCAGTTTACGAACCTGATGGTCAAGGATCTGAACTAGGACTTCTTCGTAAGATAGACTATCTTTCACTCCCACACTGTTTAATCCCACAACTAAAGTTGGATCACCGATGCACTTCTTCAATAGTGACACATGGAAGACTGGGTGCACAGATGCTAATTCTCGAGGTAATCCTAACTCATATTCCATACTGGCAATTCACTTCAGAATTTTGTAGGGTTCCACATATCTCGGGCTGAGTTTCCCTTTCTTTCCAAACCCCATCACCCCTTTCATGGGTGAAATTTTCAGATAAACCCAATCATCTACTGCAAATTTTAACTGGGAGGAAATGTGTTTATTTGGTCATTCGGTCTACTATCACCCAAATTGAGTCATGCTGCCGACGAGTACGAGGTAGACCTATAATAAAGTCCATACACACTCCTTTTCACTTCCATGTGGGTATGCTGATATCTTGAGTCATACCCCCAGGTTTCTGATGTTCCACCTTAACCTGCTGATAGTTCAGGCACTTAGCCACAAATTCTGCTATGTCCCTTTTCATGTCCTTCCACCAGTAAATATCCAGCATATGGTACATCTAAGTGGCACCTGGGTGGATAGAATATCTCGAACTGTGTGTTTCAGCCAATATCTGATATCTCAAGTCACCTACATCCGGTACATATAGTCTACCCTGGTAATTGAGTACCCCATCCCTATCCTTTGGAGAAAGCCTCAACTTCTTTTCTGAGAACTGCCTCCTTTAATTTAAATAATATGGGATCTTCATCCTGACTTGACTTAACTTCAATGACTAAAGAGGAATCTGATCAACTCTGCACTACTACTCCGCCCTCAACTGAATCAACCAACTACACTCCTAACTGAGATAATATGTGAATCTCTTTTGCAAGTTCTTTTTTGCTCTTATCAACATGAGCAACGCTCCCCATTGACATCCTGCTTAGGGCATCAGCCACCACATTGGCTTTGCTCGGGTGGTACAACACACTCATTTCATAATCCTTCAATAGCTCCAACCACCTTCTCTAATGAAGGTTTAAATATTTCTGACTGAACACATATCGAAGGCTCTTGTGATCGGTTAAAATATCCACGTGATCCCCTCAAAGGTAATGCCCTATATTTTCAACGCAAACACCACTATTGCCAACTCAAGGTCATAAGTCGGATAGTTCTTTTCATGAACCTTGAACTGTCTGGAGGCGTAAGCTATCACCTTGCCCTGCTACATCAGAACGCAACTGAATCCAACTCAAGAAGTGTCAAAATACACTAAGAACTCATATGTTCCTTCCGATAAGGTTAACACTGGTGCGGTAGTGAGTCGGGTCTTCAACTGCTGGAAACTCTTCCCACATGTATCTGACTACTGAAATTTCACCTTTTTCTGAGTCAACCTAGTCAGAGGAGATGAAATAGAGGAAAAACCTTCCATAAAACGTCGGTAATAATCGGCTAGCCCCGAGAAACTTCTAATTTCGGTTAGGGAAGTAGGTCTTGGCCAATCTTTCACCGCTGCTATATTTTGAGGATCTACCTGAATACCCTCACTTGATACCACGTGACCAAGGAAAGTCACATGCTTCAACCAGAATTCACATTTGTTGAACTTAGCGAACAACTAGCGGTCTCTGAGCATCTATAGCACTATCCTCAGATGGTTAGCATGTTCTTCCTCGCTTATGGTGTATACCAGAATGTCATTAATGAATACAATGACGAACATTTCTAGATACGACTTGAAAACCCTGTATCATGACCATGAAAGCTGTGGGGGAATTAGTTAGTCCGAAGGACATAACCACAATTTCATACTGACCATACCAAGTTCTTAAAGAAAATATGGTATGTCACATTCTCTGACTCTTAGCTGATAATACCCTGAACTGAGATCTACCTTGGAGAAACAACTCGCTCCCCGAAGCTGATCGAACAAGTCGTCAATTCTGGGTAGGGGACACTTGTTCTTAACTGTGACCTTATTCAACTGATGGTAATCAATACATATTCTGAGGATACCATCTTTCTTTCACATGAATAATACTAGAGCACCCAATGGAGAGATGTTGGGCCTAATGAAACCTTTATTAAGAAGGCTTTTCAGCTGCTTCTTCAACTCCTTAAGCTCAACTGGAGCCATTCTGTAAGGAGGTATGAAGATGGGCTGAATGTCTGGAAGAAGGTCTATACTGAAGTCTATTTCCCACGCAGGAGGGACTCTAGGAAGATCTTCGGGAAATACGTCAGGGAATTCGCTCATAACTGGGACTGACTGGATAGTTGGGGTCTTAGAACTGGAATCTTTGACCCAAAATAGATGATAAATACACCCTTTAGAAATAAGCTTTCTTGCCTTAAGGTAGGAAATAAAACTCCCTTAGGCACTGAACTACTGTCCATCCACTCTAAAACTGGCTCATTAGAGAACTGAAATCTGACGTTTCTAGTTTTGCAGTCAAATGAGGCATAATCGGAGTGTAACCAATCCATGCCAAGAATGAGATCGAAGTAGACCATGTCTAACTCTACGAGATCAGCGGGAATGACCTTATTCAAGATTGAGATTGGGTAGTTTCTATACATCTGGCTGGCTCTAACTGATTCACCAACTAGGGTAGAGACTGAGAATGGTTCTGAGAGGACTTCTAAACTGATATCAAACTATAAAGCTACATAGGTAGTCATGAACGATAGTGTGGCTCCTAGATCTAGTAGGGCATACACATCTAGATGGAAAAGACGTAACATGCCTATGACCATATTAGGTAAGCTCTCCTGATCCTGACAAGAGGACAAAGCATAAACATGATTTTGGCGCTGACCATCATCCGTACCTAAAGTGTTGGCCTGCTGAGCTGGTCGGCCAGCTGGAGTTGCTGAAGTGGTAGACTGTGATCTCCCCCTATCCTGTTGACGGGAATTCTCTGAGTCGGTGACCTAGCTATCCATACCCAAAGCAACCCTCTCGGCCTTGAAGGCATTCCCTTGGATGGTTCTTGCCACATTTAGGGCAAGTTGGGTAGCGGTTGCTGGCGCCACTACTTTGGGACTGTGAGCCAGATGCTCCACCCTTCCGATCCTTACGACACCAAAAAGTAGGGGTGTTGGCTGAAGTGGATGTTGGAGCCCTTTGCTGTTGCTGCTATTGTGGGCGGGTACTACTACTAGACCTCTTTTGGCCATAATCTGATTGGCCAGTCCTAGCCCTCTTACTCTCCCGCTCCAAGTCTTTCAGCTTTTTTGCCTCAATCTACTAGGCAAGAATGATGAGGCTGAAGAGGTCAATATCTTTGATAAGCATTGCAGTACTGCACTCCTTAAGGACCAAGTTTGATACTCTGTGAATGAACTTAAGCATGTGATCCCTTGGCTCGGCTACCATCTCCGAAACATATTTTGACAACTGCGTGAACTCCAGTGCATACTCTTCCACCGTCCTATTGCCCTATTTCAAGTTCATGAATTCTTCCACCTTAGCCTCACTTAGCTCCCAGAGGAAGAATCTATCTAAGAAGGCTGTTGGAACTCCTCCCACTCCCCCGGTTCTGCTCCTGCTGGTTTCCCTTCTTTCCACTAATCGTACTAGATCTGGGCTACCCCTATCAACTCGTAGACAGGAAGGTCAGCACACTCAGCGGAACTAACACCCATGATCCTGTCACGCCCCGCCCTGGGGGTATGACTGGCACCTGGTGCCCTATTAGGACCTGGACTGCTAAACTGGTGAGCCTAGCACATCTGGTGCCTGGCTCGCTCTATCTCAGATTCCTGAAATCAACGGGCTATATAACAGCTCTAAATACAGCCTCCGGCAGACTGGGCCTATAACCACCTGTACTACAACTTCAGCTAACCAGAATCCTACTCTTATAGGGAAACCTATGCGGGCCGACAAGGCCACCATGCTGTCTAGTTACCTGTAACTCAA
>JACEIK010000482.1:122139-144268 GCA_018107945.1 Datura stramonium | reverse complement strand
ACTTCCCTACATGTTTGTCTTAACTTCAGCTTGTTCATTGCTATTGTTCAGACTCAAATTATAATCTTGACTTAGATTCTCATTAATTAGTAAACTTTAATTCTTAAAACATTATTTATTTGGTTGTCTGCATTCATAAAGATATAGTTCACTGACGCTTAAGTTAATTAATGCCGTAGTTCAATCCATGTGGGATCGATACTTGACTTGAAATAAGCCACTTTACAACTTGTTCGACCACGTGCACTTGCGTGTAGTTTCCACCACCAAACAGTGTGGATGATGGGTGTTAAGTTCGGTATTGATAGTTTGATCTTATTATTACTCATTTAGCATAAATCTATTGGTTTCTCCCTAATTATAATTGGTTATCCATAGTTGTAAATGTGGGTCATGTTTTCTTATTCTATTTTTGCTTGAAAAGAGAAATTGAGTATAGGGGATAAATTAATAGCGGGTAACCGAGATTTTACTATGTAGGGTTAGTCTATTAATAGCCAAGAGCCATGGTCATAACCCCATTAAGGAGTGAAGGCTAGAGATAGTTTAATCCTTACCCAAACCATATTGGACAAATTGATTGAGTCCTTGAGGTTTGAAAGAACTCGAGGAAAAAGGCGCCCAATTTGTTGAAAAACATCGGGCGCCATTTTTTTCAAAGGTTATATATGTGTATGAGTAATAGTTTGATTGTCTAGCTAATCCTAATCCAACTAACATCGCGTCGATATCACACACCTTGACCTTGCTCATAACTACCTTTCAATTTTGGTTGCCTTATTCTCTTATTGGCTGATTTTAAATTCCAATTGTGATCTCATTTTTACTCCCCCAACATTTTATTTTCATTTTTGAATGCACGGATGCAATCCTAATTCAAGTCTTTAGACAAATTCTGCGTTATTTAAACTCTATTCCTTGTGGAATTCGACCCTGACACCTGTCGGGTATATTTTGTTTGCCAACGACCATTTACATTTCCTCCTCTCGAGGAGTGGATTTGGACGTTATCACTCTGCACCGCGGTTAGATCCTCTTAGCAATATCCAGCAGCTTTTGTGGTGAGTCCTCATCTGCTGAGGTTTAAAGTTCTTTTTCTAGTTTTACTTTATTGTTTCAGTTCAGACATTAGAGTTAGCTGGGGGGGTTTTCCAGCAACTCATCAGTTCATTTTTAGAAGGATTTCATACAATATTTACATATTCATTTGGATTATTAGATTTTTTCATTTATTCAGTAATAGTTATTTCTTTTTTCAGCTTCCACTCTTTTATGATTATTTTCAGCAGATCAGTTTTTAGTAGAATATGCTCTACCAGGGTTTGCTTGGGGTCACTTGTGACTTTAAGTACCATGTCGTGTCCAGGGTGTGAACTTAGGTCGTGACATATTTCTACCTATGTGATGACTTGTTCTGTGTTAAAGTCTATTTTATTCTTTTTTTCAGTTTAGGCTATTGGATTTTGGGGATTTGGAAATTTAAAGGAGGATCACCATTAAATTTGGTGTACTTAGAATAACTCAAAATAAATAGGGAAGGATTTTGAGAGGTCGATCTTTGTAAGAATGAACATGTGTTCAAAGATCCTAGTGATTGGATACAGGGTACATGATATGTGTGATTTTTCTAAGGTGATATCAAGATGTGGCTTAGGAACCAAGTTTGAAGGTATATTAGTGTAAACAAGCTTAAGCAACTAACTATTAGGAAAGAGGATGTATATTTTACTTGTTATAAGAAGTAGGTTCTTTAACTAATTTTTCTCATCATGGTTGAGTGTTCTCAAGAGTAGGAATAGCATTATTAGACCTTATTTAGCTTCTTTGATCATGCCATGTGTGCATACTAGTTAAGATATAAGACTGATATATATATTTTTCTCGCTTTTATCCACCAACATTATGAATGATGATATCCAATCATCAAGGAAATCAAAAGTGTTCTTGATTTCTTCAAATTGTTCAAATAAAGTTCCAAGAATTTCTTTCTTCAAAATGTTGTGGTAAGAATTCTTCTTGATCAACTTTAGAGGGAAATTTTTTTCCTTATATCTGTTGTCTTGCCCAATATCATGCCCCAAACTTGGGTGAGCCAGAATAGCCCTCAATGCCTTTAACCGATCAAGCAAACTAGCTCTATAAATGCATAATCGTGGAACATAAATAAAAATCCATATGAAATGATACTGAAGAGTTTAATATTAACAAAAATATTTTCTTTATATTCATGAAACCTTTAGATAAAAAATAATTTGAGTATGTGGTCCACATAGGGTGATTAAAAGGGAATACCCCAAAATATCAACATGACATGAACATCTTTGTATGTGAAGCCTCTATACCATGAAACATACATAGAATGATTTAAAAGAATAATTAAGCGGGAAATAACATGAGCATGAATAAGAATAAGACTGAATATAATAAAGTGTATATCACGCAATAACATCACAACGCTGAATCACAAAGCTGATCATACAAAGCCTATGTCTGAAAAGTCTCTACTATCTGATGAGATGCGAGGACAAGCTCCCAACTATATCCAAGTCTGAAACTAAATTTACATGATTAACATAACTAAATGAGTGTCCCCGAAAGATGAGAAATCACCCAACAAGGGCTAGCTGGACTGATATGGAAGCGAGTTATCGGCGAGACTAAGCTAGATCACATGAAATGATATAGCATAGAGTATGCAGTCAGTACTTGAAATGTAATGAGTATGCAAGGTAAGTAAAACACACTTTGTAAAACGTTAGCTAAAATCATGCATATAGATTAAAAGGATCATAAGAGTAAGGGTTGCATGCTAAAAGCCATATATGAGACATACATAATCATAAGCTGATTATCATAACTAAAAATAATGACCCGAGATTTAAAATAGACATCATATGACTTGTCATATATAAAATCATACGTAAAAGCCTATAACTTGATCATTGGGTCACATTTGCTATGAAACATAATATCATGAGTCATAAACATATGTAACTAAAATCATGAGGAAATTTGGGAGACTCTTCATAATCGACACCATCATCATAGAGCTTACATGATGCCCCAACTATCGAACTCAAGTGCACAGAGCTGTTCTAAGCCTTGCCAAGGCTAACGTGTAATACCCAGAAAGTGCCTAAGATTAGAATCGAGATCAAAATTTGAAATTTGTTGAAAAATGGGAAAAAATCACAAGACGGGTGATGTAACGACTCGTGGTTGGAAATCATGGGTCGTTGTTAGCAGTCGTGGGAGGAATTGGACCTCTGCAGTTGGGCATACCATGGGTCATCCAACGATTCGTGGTGTGATGTGACAACCCGTTGTCACTAGTCGTGGTTTGGATTGCCAGATTTTCCAGTGGATATAACGGATGGATACCACGACTCGTTGGAAGCAACCACGAGCCGTGGTGAGGCTCGTGGTAAGAGAAGTCCAGATTTTCAGGGAAGCTGAAAATGATCGATCTAACAACCCGTTATTTAAAGCTATGACTCATCCTGTTGAGTTGTGGGAAGATCTAAAAATATGAAGTGAGGCAGTGGACCCAACGACTCGATACCACGAGTCGTGGTATCATGCAATGACTCGTGGGATCAGTCGTTGGTTCACCTAGATCAGTTTTTCAGAGATTTTTTTCATTAAGGATATTTTCTACCTTCCTATGCTCTAGGGCCCTAAAGTAAGTCATTTTATGTATTTTTCTGGGCATGTTAAAATAGGTTAAGTCCCCCTTTCATAGTCATTCCCATGCACGCAAGTTAGAAAGAAATTAAGAGAGATTAAGCTATTCCTAAAGTTCTCCTTCATCAATTCTCTGTTGGGAATTCAAGGAATTTCGAAATCTGATCTTACCCTGGCATGTAGGGTTACGAATGGGTGTTTTCAATCACACTCATACCCATTCTCTATTAATTTATGAAAATCTATCATAATCTCATGGGTTTTGTGAAAATCTAATGACTTACTAATGGGTTGTAATGATTTGCAAATTACATCATATTTTATGAATTTTGATAAGATTTTACAACTATTTTGCTTATAAAATTATTGATTTCGATTTCTACTAAATTAAACCTAATCATTCATGATCTGTGATGAATCGATTTATGATCTACATACCAATAATTGATATTTACAAACCCAACATGATTTATTATTTGAAATATGAATTTATTTAATTACCCATCATGATTTGATGATTTACAAGTTACAAGAATCAAATCTCATAGAATATTCCTGAACACTCATCGAACCCTGCTCCAAACGCAGAAACTGATCAACCTGGGCCTGTCGGATTTCATGTGGAAAATAGTGGTCCAGGAAGGCCTCTAAAAAGCTTAATGTAATACCCAAGGAAGGCCTAAGAATAGACGCGGGAGTTAAAATTGAAAAGTGCAGAAAAATTAGCTAAACATCACAGAACGGACCACAAAATGACTCGTGGTATGATACCACGAGTTGTTGTATGTTGTCGTTGGTTGGGGATAGGATGGTGTCAGTGGAGACCATAGGAGATATGACGACTCATTGTGGGAAACAACGAGTCGTCGTTAGCAGTCGTAGGAAGGGGATAGGCTGTTCAGGTGACTGTCAACGGGCATCCTAACGACCCGTTAGAATTGACCACGAGTCATTTATTGTGGTCATGGTTTGGGTTTTAATTTTTTCAGTGGACTCTACGGGGGATAACAAAAGTCTGTTGTTTCTTGTGACGGGTCGTGGTGTGACCCGTTAGGAGATTAGGTGCCAAGGTTCAGGGGTTTAACCACGGGCGATATGACGAGTCATTGGTTGGAGGTATGGATCGCCCTGACTGTCCGTTGTTTAGGTACTGAGAATAGGCTACCAGCAGTGGCTTCAACGAGGGATGTGACGGGTCGTCGTTGGTTTCAACGACCCGTTAGTCCCACCCGTGGGATCGATCTGGACAGTTTTCAGGGCAGGTTCATTAAGGGTATTTTTGACTTTTTCATGATATAAGGCTCTAAACTACATCATTTTGGCTTGGGAAAAGCTGGGTTTTAAGAGGATGGCCTATTCTAAACTCCCATTCATGCATGAAAGACTTTGAGAGGGGCTTCAAGGGGAGATTTCAAGTTTTTCACCTCAATTTCTTAAATTTCATTCTTGGGTTTTTAAGGACCGTTAGGAGTTGATAATTCCAGGTATGTAAGGTCTTCAATGGGAGAATTTTTCCACACTCATGCCCCTTCCATATTAATTACCCAAAATTTATTTAAAAAATCATGGGGTTTTGTATGGGATTTGTACAAAATTAAATGATTTAATTATGGGTCTTGTGATTTTGGAATCTTGTCATAATCTACTGATTTTGATCATCTTTTGAGATTTCAATTGATTATGCTATTGTTGATTTTAAACTTCTAAACAATTAAGCTCAATTATGCATGCCCCATGATGAATCGATTTATGATCCCTTAATCCATTGGTGTTCCGATAAGCCCAGCATGAATTATGAATTATCTTATGAATTTATTTCTCTATTTATTATGAACCTATGAATTTCAAGATATATGCATTATCTACATATATGAATTTTATCAATCATGAATTATGTTTTTGGCCGACCCATAGGCCTTAAGTCATGGTTAGCTCTTATATGTTCAAGCATGTTTACGATTATCATGATTTAACTTGCCCATGAACTTATGTATGTATTATTATGAGCACTATATATATTTTCGGAGTAGTATCAAACACCGAGTAGGTTCGAGGCTCATGTTAAGCCTCGGATCTCATGAACTACGTACCACCGTAGGTATGTTGGGACCCTTTCATGTTTTTCCCGGCCCAATGGCCCTTTTCATGTGTGATCACGCCCTTCATGGTTCCTATCCTTGGCAAGGTACGAACACCCTCCCGACTAGGGTTACAAGTCAGGCTTCATGTGTGCTCATATGGGGTATGTCAGTTAAGAGAATCTCCCGTTGTTCCTCATGATTTATGCATGTTTATATTTATGAATGTTGGCTCAAGTTATGTTAAGTAAGGCTCTTCTAT
The DNA here is from genome assembly GCA_018107945.1 of Datura stramonium. Taxonomy (NCBI): domain Eukaryota; kingdom Viridiplantae; phylum Streptophyta; class Magnoliopsida; order Solanales; family Solanaceae; genus Datura; species Datura stramonium. Next base: position 138,244 of record JACEIK010000482.1, on the reverse strand, counting down.
TATGATTATGGTTCTGTTTATGTTATGAATGTTTCGAAAACCTTGAGCCTTATGTTATATTACGATAATTATGTTATGATCATGTTGTCCTACTCTTATGATCATTTATGAGTTTTATACATGTTTTAAATGTCTGTTTTACTTACCTTGCATACTCAGTGCATTCCACGTACTAACCGCATACTTTCTATGTTGTATCATCTCATGATACAGGTCCCAGCTCTCAGGAGCATCCTCACCCGTAGATAGTTTCAGCCTTACTCTCAGCGTACTTTGTGAGTCCTTATATTCCGAGGGCTACATGTTCACACTCTATGTTATTCCTTTAGTTTCTAGATGTTGGATTAGTTGGGGAGTTGTCCCATCAATCCGCCTTTCATGTTTAGAGGCTTATCAGACTAAAAGTTGTATTCCATCGTATTGTATAAGTATTGTACTATTTTCCCTCATGTTATGTTATGATTGTTTTCTCTATTTTAAGTCTTCCACCCATGTGACTGAATTATATGTATTCTCATGCCATGGGTCGACTAGGGGTCTCTCACGGCTCCTTATCCCGTGTCTACGATCTGGGAGTACGTTCAGGTTGTGACATTGGACCAAGTTGGAGGGGGAAAATCTCTACCTCGGGACCTCCCCCAACTCTCGTACCATAATACTGCTATGTACCATAACCGAAATACCACTAACTCAACTGACTCCATAGGTGTGGCATGCATCACCCTGAAGATCCGTTGTAGCTGGTCCAAACAGTCTTGAGAGTCCTCATCTCTGTCCATCCCTATGAACTGTTGGGGACTCAGTGAGAGAAACTCTCAAACCCTCGAACTACCAGGTCCTCCTGAATATTCGGTATCCACAGGTGCCACTGGCTGATGCTGCGCAGCCATCATCTGAGCTAACATAAAGACAGTGCTCCTGACCTCCTGGTCTGATGATACTGGCATAAGAGTTGCTTGAGGCGGTGCCGACACATATGCCGTTCTGGATGGCTCCTGGCGTGGAAGAGAGTTCTGGGGAGACCGGGATGAAATCTCCTATCGCCCTCAGATCGGGCTGACTCTAACTGAGGCACCCTACTAGTGCCCTCTCTCGCTGCAACGTCCAACTTCCTGCTAGTCGTGATCTATCGCGTGTCCGAAATTTCTCTATAGACAAATAGAATATAGTAATCTTAAGGACTCATCCCTATACAGTACAGCTCTATTGCACGACTAGAAGGGAAAGAAGTGTAACCACCCTAACATGCCTAGAAGCCTCCTGTCTATAGAATGTGGTGCACGACACATCCATATGCAAGACTCTACTTGGCATGGCTTGCAGACTCCCTGGAATATGATCTACTATAATACCAAGTTTGTCACGCCCCACCTTGGGAGGCATGACTGGCACATGGTACCCTACTAGGATCTAAACTGACCTGACTGAGCTTATGCACTTCTGGTGCATGCCTAACCTTACAATCAAGAAAACAACGGGTTATATCTCAACTGTAAACACAGCCCCCGGCCGAAAAGGCCTTATAGCCACCTGTAAAAGAAAACAGCTAATTAGATGCAGGTAATAGTAGGGAATCCTATGCGGGCCGACAAGACCATCATGATATCTAGTTATAACTGTAAAGTAAATTTAGCACTAACCTAAGTTATGACCGACAAGGCCACTAATTAACAGCTAAACAAGGCCCCACACAGCCAGCACATAAAATAAAGCATACACGGGCCCCACACGGCCAACAACAACTAACCACAGGGAATCTAAAACCATTTGCAAGCCTCTAGGAGTGATATAATGGTCGAGACAAGGCCCCTACCTACCCATAAACTGTACAATCAAATAGTAAACCTTCTAACTGTTAGCTCCAGGTGAAAGGAGCCGACAACACTGCTAATCCTAGCTGGCTACGAGGAAGTTCCTGATCCGTGTCCATCTGCACCTACAGGCAAGTAATGCAGCTCCCCAAGAAGGGCATTAGTACAATATGTACCGAATATGTAAGTCAGTAACTGTAAATAATTGAATAAGCTAAAAGGAAACTGAAAGTAACTGAATGAAAAGGATAGAGATACTACCTTAATAGCTAAACTTCCTATTGTCTAATCTATCGGTACTAATGCAACAGTCCCGCTTCACCTCACCTCAAGCTTTGCCTTTCACAGTTGTATCTGAATTTGAATTTAAAAGAACAAATTTATCAATGTACAAGCTCTAATAAGAGGAAAGACATATACTCACCTGAATGATAGTAGCAACTTTATTATCTATCCTATGTATTAGTCATGAGTCTAAAATACCAATTTGACCAGCCCTAAGACATACTTTTGTCATTCCCAACTGAAAAATTAAAACCACAACATTTCTTCAAGAAACTCATAATAGAAAATAGCAAACTTAAATTTGCAACTGCTAGAGCATCAGACTTGGAAAAGTTTGTGCAAAAGCTTATTCCATGTCACGACCCGAGAATATACACGGATCGTAGACACGAGACAAGGAATCCAGAAAGGCTCCAAGTTTACCCATGGCATAATCATCGCATACACTTACCATAAGAAACATAAAACATCATGAACAAGCGGAAGAACTTACCAGAAACTGATATAAATCAAAACGACAACTTAATAACATTTAAATACAACGATGATCCTGTCTAACAAGTTTGAAAGCCTTCTAATAAACTGATGAGTTGTTGGGACAAGCCCCCAGCTAACTCCAAAAGACTGAAAACTGAAACAAAATAAAACAAGAATGCTACTCACATCCTCGGAAGATGAGGACTCACCACTAATAGCTGGGAGAATGGGGTAGCGTATCTAACCACGCGGTGGAGCCTGGAGACTTGAATCTATATCATAAAATGATATAGCACAAGAGGCGTGCAGCCAGTACTTGGAATGTACTGAGTATGCAGGAAATGTAAGTAAACCAACTCATAATAATAGCAAGAAGGAAGTAATATGAAACATATTAATAGCAATGTAATAGAAATGAAGTACAACAATCTTACACGAGGTTCACATATTCAATTAACATAACCACATTATAAAGACATGCATTACTATAGCAACCGCTGACGTGCAAAAAGTAATAAACGGGAATAATAAAGAGTGATGCCATGACTGATATCAAGAGGGTCCCTGACGTCTAAGCGAGAGTCCCTGACGGTCGAAGGGAGCATCCCTGACTATCAAAGGAAAACATCCTCAACTAGGGAGAATCCCTGACTGTCATAGGAAGAGAGAAAGCTCTGATATAGAGAGTCACTGACTAAAAGAAGGACCCGGACCCGAACAATGCAGGGAAAATAAAATACTCAACTGACTAGGGATGTGAGTCCCGACTGACTACATGAAGACATTCTCCACTAGCGTCTAGGTAAGACATTCTCCACTAACGTCTATTAATGCTATCTCTCAAATAAGCATGGATTCACAACTCGACATGTTAATAACAAGCTCAATCATCATGATTCACATTATTACAAAACCAATTTACTCATTAGCTTTAACATCACATTATTAGCATGCTATAAATTCGTACTAGCATTATTCTGTCATGGCATCTTGATTCCATATTCACCTCATTCAATATGTAATTTAAGATCCAACACGATTTATAGAACTCGACTCATAATCTACAAAGGATGCATAACTTCATGTAATTACGTCACAACCATTTCACACACTTGTCACAATCACTCCATTAGGAACTCTCTAGCCACGGGCGTTTTAGATTCTAGGATTTTATAAAATGATTTTAATAAGGAAAACAATATAGAATCCGCCCAAGCTTCATAGTTCAACAATGGAGATGCAATCTATTCATACCCAATCGATTTTATCTAAAACATGGTGATGGCACATAGTTTACTTCAATTACTCAAGCCCACAACTCCTACTTAATCCCATATGATCATCAACATCATACTCAAGTCATTAGGGCTAATTATGCAATATTTTCACATCCCCATCATGTTCATGATTTGCTACGATAATCTCGGAAGGAATGTACAAATCCCAATCAATACCAGAATCCATTTAAGAAGAACATACTACATACATACATACTCAACTTAATCTTCACAATCTCATCATATTCATGCATGACTACGACAATCAGGTGAACAATATACAAAACCCATTTATTACTCAAGCCAATCCATGAAGAACATGCTACCATCAAGCAATCCCAACATATAATCCATAATCCAAGGCAACCCGTTAATTAACATTTGAAATGAATTCCATAATTGCAGTAAATATTAGTATTTAAGAAAGGGATGAGGAAAAAATTACCCATTATTCAAAACTCTAGATCATGATATTCTAAAAAATTTAAAATAGGTTCTTATAGAAAATATTTTGGGGCACAAGGATGAAAAGATATCCTTGTTGAAGTCTCACATACCTGGTAGATGAAAACCCCACTTGATTATCTTCCTTGAAGCTTGAAGAACACCTTGGAAATTTCCTAAAATCTTTGGAGAAGAGAGGAGGAAGAAGGAGATTGAGCAAATGAGATCTTAGGCTTAGAAAAACCCTTAAAAACGTCCCCAAACATACCTAAAACGACATCACTTTAAATCTAGGAGCGTGGGATTTTACCAACCTGGCCCTGAGAAAATATGAAAATTTTTCCCGAACTGATGCCACGACTCACCTGACGAGTCGTTGTCCCACCCAACGACTCGTTAGGTCCATTCGTCAAGTCTACTAGAATTTCTCAACCTTCAGGTCACGACCAACATCATGACTCATCACCAGACCCAATGATTCGTCTTGCCCTTTCGTTAAGTTCGCTGAAAATTTCCTTAGAACCAAAGCTTCTCCCTCCTAACGACTGACGAGACGAGTTGTTGCCACTCCTAGCGACTCGTCAGGTCATCTGTCGTCACTGCCTCCTGACCTCCACCCCACGACTGTACATGACAACTCGTGGTATCCCACCATGAGTCCTTAAGTCTCCCGTCCTGAGATATTTTTGCCAGTTTTTTTCTACACTTTTCCAATTATACTTCCCGTGTCTATTCTTAGTCCCTTCCGGGGTATTATATTCTAGCAACCTGATAATTCCTGAACTTGAGTTTCTGCAATATTTTCTCTGTGATGATCTTTTCATCATTACTGGACACATGAAAAAAGTTAATGATCATACAGTGTGTAATAGGATACAAAATTAACATACGGTGCATGAAGGGACAAAAAGACATGGTTGTTTATAATAAAGGATATTGTTACTAAAACATTCAGCTGACAATTTCTAGCATCTTTAACTTTAGTTTTACTTTAAAAAAACAACATACTCCAGCAAAATCACAAAAATAAAATATTATTTTCTTTTAACCGAACTTATTAGGACTAATATAATGCCACCTATATAGATTTTTGAAAATTGAGGCTATTACACCAAAACATCTACCAGAAAGGACTGAATATGAGGAAAAGGGTATTTCACTATATAAACCCGAAGGACAACAACCACATCTTATTACCAAAAAGGGAAATTTCTAGATATTAATATACTATAAATTGCAGAATCAGTAGTATATTGATCATATATGGACATACAACTATTAACAAAGTTTTAATATCATATAATGCACCAATAGATGTTGATAAGATTAATCTCACCATCTAACTTGAATCTAAAAAACTCAATGTTGCCTAGTTATAGTTAATCATATCTGCTTTCATGCGTTATACCAACCATCAAAAGAATACAAGTAGGATCATTTTTTTCATTGGTTGAAGGTGACAACACTCTTTGTTTTTTAATATAAAACCATATAATTTAATTACCAAAACACCAACTATTATATGCTTAATCTTGACGAATTAAGGTAGACCATAAAACTGTCCAGTTCAGCTAGTAAATTTTCTTTAATTCTTTCAGGATCTTCAGCGAATGCAACAATGATGCTTCAATTTGATACAAAAACATACAGTCCACTAAAGAATAGTATTGACACTAAACACTGCCAAAAATGATATCTGGAGGAAACTAAGGAAAGCAATAGAGCAAGAAAGAAAAGATGAAATGATGTTGAGTCACACCTCGAACACACAAGAGGAGACAAGCACTGTAGGACTAAATCTAAAAATGTCTAAGTCTTATCTTCAAAGGTTAGAAAAAATATTGATATAGTAGTGGACACGTGATTGTATTGTCAACCACACATCATATAATTCTTATAAATAACATGAAGGTTCAATCAAATGGACACTAGAACCCAAAAACTGATTATAAACCAGTGGGAGCAGGACATATTAATTCAATGTCTAATGGATGTACCTCTAAATAGAAGTTGAAGCGCAAGAAGATAATCTTGTTGGGAACAACCTCATTCTAGACATATTTTCTATCTCGTCTGAGAAAGTGCCACCAACAAGCTTCACTAGTAGCAAATCGAAGGAGATCCAGCACTAACATAATCAAATCCAACACACGAGCAGAGATCAAAGCAGTTCATATGACTCTTGATCAAGCCATGAATCAGGAAGCATTACTGATACTTCCTGCAGAGCTTAGCATAAGTGATATTGCCTTCACAGAAACGCTATACACCCTCTATGAATGAAGCTTAAAAACATTGCGACAAGGTAAATGGTACATCTAAGATGTGAAAGGGAACATTGGCATAAAACAAAAATTTCAACCAACCCATAAATAAGCCTCACAACTACAACAAAATATAGTGTAGTATTTCGTTTGCAAATAAGAAACAATTAAGTAAGCCTCAACTTTGCTGACTTCTCAACTATATTTTCATATATAAACCAATAAAATGAAGAAGATAAATTGTAAATTTTGTCTAACAACATTGATGTACCTTTTTTTATGGCACAGTTCATGAGAATCAAACAGTGTTAACTGATCAATTTTCTGTGCATGCAAATCAAATTTACCAATAAGATAAATTTGGTAGTTATATTCAACTTTTTACCTTATATTAATAGGTGCACATGAAAATCATAGAAGATAATATCTAAAGCAGAGTTGGACTGCTAGCATTGGGCGGAAATATATCATATTTTGCATATAAAAAAATTAGAAACTAAACTACACAAAAAAAAAACCAGGAACCCAATATTGAAATCAGTCATATAGAAAGAAAAGGGCAAAAATTAACCATAGCATCAACACTAGAATTTTTCCTGGAACAGGAGCAAAGATGTTGGTGATGAGGTTTTGCCTCGGCTCGACAACCACCACGTTTTGGTCAACACTCCTACTGTCACTAATTCAATAAATATGACCATCGAATCCATAGTTATATATCCTAAAAACACCGTAACTCAGCCTAAATTTTGACCAAAATAAAATTCTCTACGCCGAACATGTGTAATTGGCTCCTCCACATGTGTGGGCTTTATGCAGCCACAAATGGCGTGGACCAAAGGAAGGTTTGTATCTCCATGGGGTTCTTGGGTTCATCTTTCAGGTTAATTTGGAAGAGGAGAGATTGATGAAATTTTAGGGATTTTACCTCAAACGAACTAGATTTTGAGAAGAGTCTCAATTAGACTATATTTGTTTTCTATTTTTGTTCTTTCAACTTTTATAATTAAGTCACCCAATAGAGTGTATGAAGGACTAGATATAGTACCTTCTTTAAGTTATAAACAAAAATTGAGAATTAACGGCAAAAAGAAAATCTCGTCTCCAAAAGTGTACATTTAAGGACCAATTTCTTAACTCGTCCCTAAAATATTGATCCCTAATAACTCTTTTTCTTGTAGTGTGTGTTAAGACAAAAATGCCAATTACAATAAAGGGAAAAAAGCGACATTGTCCTGGCACGCAATACTTCTTGATGAAATTTGAGTTGATTGACTTAAAGTTTGTCTATCTCTTCTAGAATTAGCACTTCTTTGTGGAGTGCCCAATCAACCATGAAGGGACTTTTTACCTTAGCGCGAATGACGGTAATGTCGCCCAAGCACACGCAAGCGCACATGGTCGTCAAGTAATATAGAATTTTAAAGTCCAGATATCGTATTCAAGGGACTTGTCAATTTAATTGTTATAAGGTTGTCAATTTAATTTCACTAATCTACAAAACAAGTAAAATGAAGATTGATTTGGAAAATTAAACTACTAAAACTTCAAATATAAAATTAACTAAAATATGCAAGCTTGATTATATTTCGATAATGATGAAAGACTAGGGCAATGGCACTTGGTTGGTTTTAAGTTGAGTTTTTCATATGTAATTAAACTGACATGATTCTTCCTGTGGTTGCTAGCTGCAAGTTACTACCCCATTTCTTGTCACTATCCCTAGTATCAAAGAACTATTTCATAAACCCTAATGCCTATATCCCTATGGTCACTGGAGAATAATGAAATGAAGATTATGCTTACTTGTATATAAACTAAACAGGGTTAAAGTGTATAGCCCTACACTCAACAACAACTTCTACCCTATCACCAATCGGTTCAAAGCTCTTTGAATTATCATTCTGTATTTATTAATCAACTCTTTCGATTCCCTTTCCCATGTTCAATCGAAATCCAATAGATTACTTACAAGGTGATCAATCTCATAAATAATAAATTAGCACAAATAAATAAAAATAACCATAATTGAAGAATCAAAATCAACTTTAATTAATCTTTCAAACAAACAACTATTCATCATGGCCACAACCCTAGAATATGAGTTTAGCCACTCATAGACAAACGAAAAAATAAATATTGAGTCATCATCATATGAAAATACAAAATAAATAAGAAAACCTAGTTGTAGAACTTGGTCTTTCTTCCAAACGGCTTACAAGCATTCATAAACGTACTACGGAATGTAAAAATGAGTAAAGACTGCTCCAAGAAGTCCAAAACTACTTAACAAATGATCTAAGGCCTCTATTTATATATGAGCCTTCAAATAATGCTTCTTCCCTTCAAGACTTGGCTTTGAAATCAGCATTTTCCACCTCAGGATGACCCTGGCGTGTCGTCCCACCTATCTCACCACAAACTTAGTCAAATTTCCAACAATTTCAGCTTTGGATATGCCCTGGTGCGTCGTCCCCTCTATCTCACCAAGGTACTCATCAAATTTCTTTAAGTCTGGACAACTATGGCGCGGGGCGCCACTCATCTCGCCAAATTTGTGAAGTGCGATTTCTCTGAAGTTTGAGGGCTAGCGCACCAGACTGATGTTTTTATTCTCTAAAGTTTGGGACTTGGGCACCTGCCTTAGCACCAAACCTGTCAGCTCCTCAAATCTTCATTTCTTGCATCATTTTGAGCCCATTTTGCTTAGTTTCTGCTCAAATCAACTCAAATCATTTTAGTGCATAAAACACATACATACATGAATTTAAGCATAAATTAAGAATTATGAACTCAAAACATGATCAAGTATGGTTAAAAACATGGTAAACGGTCATAAAAATATGCCCAACATTGCCATCCCACACTTAAATTATTGTTCGTCCTAGAACAATTCTTAAAACACACTTAAACTCATGTTTCACCATCACACTTGATGCCTCAATGAACTCATACTCAACCAACTAGCATGGATCACTCATATAGTTGTTTATCATCATACAATAATTCTCATAAAGCACATAGAAAGATTTCAAAATCAAGAACACACAACTTCTATAAATGTCTCATCTTTTCAACGCAAAGGGACAAAATGATTAAGTGTGACACATGCAACAAGTAGTACACCGAATTAGACCTCTTGAATCCCTCACTTTTGGTGATGTTCCTCTCTCAAATTTATCAACATATGGACATGGAATGCAATAAGTAAGGAATGTTCACACTCACAAATGATGTAATGCACATATGTACTCATACCATAGGGTTGCCTTTTATGTACGTTAATACTATCTAATTACTTCAAAGCACTAAGATCACAAGTACTTTTCTTGGTTGTAATGTCGGCTAAGGGACAGGTAGGATTGATNTAGTGACTACCACCCTAAGCACTTTTAAGACATATTTCACTTTTCTTGTCCACCATCTTTTTCCTTGCTTTTTCACTATAATGCCCCAAAAATCCAAAATCTAAATTCGGGACTTAAATTAGGAAATCTGAAAAAGCTACAGAAATGCTACAGGAGAACTCACCTAATTGATCATTAGGAGACACAACGACTAGTTAGGTCAGTCGTGAGAAGGAGGAGTAAGTATTGTAAAATGAGAAGAAGTGTACTTGACGGGTGGGGACAATGAGTTGTGGTCACCTACAATGACTCATCATGTCCCCCATTAGCAAAATTAGTCAGTTTATAGGAAGTGTACCTAACGAGTGTCACCATGAGTCGGCATCAGTGGAAATGACTCGTTAAGTGACTCATTACCTAGCCTAGTATTAAATCTTCAGGTGAGACAGTGTGGTCCACGACTGGTGACCATGTCAGTGACCACAACTCGTTCGGTCCCTTGTGGTGATCTACTGAGGAACCAGGGCAGTGTACTCGACGAGAGTGACCACGAGTCGTGGTCAGTCACCACGACCCGTTAGGTCACTCATTAGGGTCACCTGGCAGTTTTTCCCAGTGATTTTCTAAGGGCTATTTAATAATTTTCTATTCTCCTAAGCTCTAAAATACATCATTTTGGACCTAAATTAAGAATTATTAGAGGGTTTGGACGGTTCCTCCCCTCATTCTGATGGTTACTCTAAGAAATTTATCGAAAGTTCTCTCAAGAAACTCTCTAGCAGGCTTAGAGTTCTTCCTTCACCACAACAGTTCAGTTCTTCTTCTTCAGGGAATTCTTAGCCAGGTATGTGGGAATTCAACAAGGAAATTGTCCTTCCCTTGTGTCCACCAAAATCCTCCCATAATTTTCTTATCAGTTTAGCCCTGAGATTTTCGAATATGAAAAAGATTTTCATGTTGGTTTTAGTTAATTTCAATTGGGTTATTATTCATGTTTGTTATTCATATGATCTTCATCAGTTCTTAAGTAAATTGTTGATGTTCTTGCCAAGTTATTTACAGCCCTAAGTTCTCGAGTAAAGATCGTTTGTGTATTAAATTTCATCTAGTTTGTGAAGTATTTTTTGGGCTGAATTTACTAGTAATTCTTATTATATATATGTGAGAAATTATTCCATTGATGAGAATGGTTTTAGCCCTGTTGGATGAGATTCCTTTATTTATCGGAATTTTTCCATATTATGAAATTTCCCGTGTTGTTGCAATGAGTTGAGTTCTTTATTAGCTACTTAATAGTTTAGTTCAGTTAGAACACCAAACCTCTTCAGAACTATTCAGAAAGTGTCAACTGATTAGTTTGATTTCAGTCTTTTCCCGAGGTGTCAGTGGTGCCTCCTAGTTATAAGAATCAGACTCAAAATCTAGTTTATTGGTCCATTAGGAGATCATGACTTATATATATATATATATATAGCTCTGACCAGCCTCAGGACCCCAGTTCAGCTTACAATTGTTCTTAGATGGTTATGACGCTTCTAGATAAGCAGCTCTGAACAGTCTAGAACTTAGTTTCATAATTTGGTCCGATACGGCTCTCAAGGTACTTTCAGTTATATGTCCCTGACTAGTCTTGGACCCCAGTTTCGAGCTATCAGCCTAGTAGTTCAGCTTATGTTTTCCAGTGAGAGTAGGACTTAGCATCGAGCGGGCTGGGGTTCTAGTGCACCCAGGTTCCCAAAACTACGTTGTTAGTGTAGGTTACAGTATTACTTGGCCTGATTGACCTCAGACATTTGTGATCATCCAGTTCATTCCTTTATACCCTGGCAAGGTATATTGGGTCCTACCGGTGGGGTGTATATTTTGGACTCCACGTCTAGCTCACGTGGTTATATGTCGGTTAGAGACTCTCCCACTAGTCAGTTCAGTTCACTCAATTTTTACAGTTCAGATCATTTCAGTGTGGTCTCTTAGACTTAGTATTTCAGACTTAGGGCATGTCTTTGACCATCAAATAGGGTCATCTTGACCATTTCAGTTTACATCAGTAGTTCAGTTCAGCTAACCTATTGGTCATTGCGTGTCATTTCAGTTCAGACTTTATATTCAGTTATTTTTTCTCCCACTTACTCAGTACATTCAAAGTACTGACACATACTTTTATGCTATATCATTTCATGATATAGCTGCAGGTTTCCAGACTCAGTATCGTTAGCCGTTGCAATTCAGATCCTCCTTCGCTGCAGTGGGAGTGTGAGTCCTCATCATTCGAGGGCCTTATTTTACTTTCTTTCATTCGAGTTATTATTTTTAGTTATACTTAGAGTTAGCTGGGGGCTTGTCCCAACAACTCATCAATTAGAAGTCTTTCAGACATAGAGTTAATTTCAGACTTCAAATGTTTAAAATTTTAATGTTTTCTTCTACTTTATTTTCTCAAATGCTCTTATGCTGTTATTTCAAATCTTCCGCTATATATATTGTTTAACTCATAATACTAGTGTATGATAGACCAGGGGTTGACTTGGGGTCACTTGTGACTTCAAGTACCCTGTTACGTCAAGGGTCACTTGTGACTTCAAGTATCATGTTACGTCTATGTTTAACTCAGTTCACCTCACACTTCTGGAAATCCTTTCAAAGGGGACTAGGCACTTAGGTCAAGCTCAACACCACTTTCCACCCGCAAACTAGGGGCAAACTGAGCAAACTATTCAGACTCTAGAAGATATGTTGAGAGTGTGTGCTATCGATTTTAAGGGGAATTGGGATGACCATTTTCCTCTTATCGAGTTTGCATACAACAATAGTTACCACTCTAGCATTCAGATGGCCCCATTTGAAGCATTATATGGTAGAAGGTTTAGATCACCTATAGGGTGGTTCGAGGTTGGTGAAGCTACCCTGATAGGGCCAAACCAATACATGAGGAAATGCAAAAAGTTCAGCTCATCCGAGAAAGGTTGAAAATAGCTCAGAGCCATCAAAATTCTTATTCCAATATGTAGAGAAGAGAGTTGGAGTTTGAGTTGATGAATGGGTATACCTGAAAATTTCATCCATAAAGGGGTGATGTGGTTTGGCAAGAAAGGAAAGATTAGTTCGAGATATATGGGATCTTATAGAATTTTGAGACGTATCGGAAATGTAGCCTATGAGCTAGAGTTACCTTTAGAACTAGCAATTGTACACACAGTTTTCCATGTGTCATTTTTGAAGAAGTGCATCAGAGATCCAACCTCAGTTGTGCCATTGGACAGTGTAGGAATAAAAGATAGTCTCTTATATGAGGAAGTACCAATCCAGATCCTTGACCGTCAGGTTCATAATCTATAAAACAAGGAGATAGCTTTAGTCAAGGTTTTATGGAGAAATCAACAGGTTGAGGGAGCTACGTGGGAGGCCGAAGTAGATATGATGGCCAAATACCCGCATTTGTTTCCTACCGGCTCTAGCATAGCTTGAGATATTAGTTTTTACCCTAGAACCCAATTTAGTTTTCATTACTCAGTTAGGCATTAGAGTCTATTTTATGTTTTTGAATGTATGTGTGAAAAGAGAATTCAGTTTAGTTATGTATTTTGAAACGGAGGTAGTAATTCCGTCAGTTTTGGAGTTAATTGAATAGTATCTGGAAATTTGATTGTTATTATCTGCTTTCCCATGTGTTTTCTAACATTCGAGGATGAATGTTTCCAAGGGGAAAATATTGTAATGCCCCAAAAACCCAAAATATAAATCCGGGACATAAATTAGAAAATCTAGAAAAACTGCAGAAATACTACAAGACGACTCACCTAACGGGTCATTAGGAGACACATACTCATTAGGTCAGTCGTGAGAAGGAGTAAGTATTGTAAAATGAGAAGTAGTGTACTTGACGGGTAGGGACAACGAGTTGTGGTCACTTGTAACGACTCGTCATGTCCCCCATCACCAACCTTAGACAGTTTATAGGCAGTGTACCTAACGAGTGTCACCACGAGTCGTCATCAGTGGAAATGACTCATTAAGTGACTCGTTACCTAGCCTAGTATTGAATCTTCAAGTGAGACAGTATGTTCCACGAATGGTGACCACTGACCACGACTTGTTAGGTCCCTCATGGTGATCTACTGAGGAACCTAGGCAGTGTACTCGACGGGAGTGACCACGAGTCGTGGTCAGTCACCACGACCCGTTAGGTCACCCGTCAGGGTCACCTGGCAGTTTTTCCTAGCAATTTTTAAGGGTTATTTAGTAATTTTCTATTATCCTAAGCTCTAAAATACTTTATTTTGGACCTAAATTCATACTTATTAGAGGTTTTGGACGGTTCCACCCCTCATTCTCACGGTTACTCTCAGAAATTTATTGAAAGTTCTCTCAAGAAACTCTCTAACAGGCTTAGGGTTCTTCCTTCATCGCATCATTTCAGGTCTTCTTCTTCAGGGAATTCTTAGTCATGTATGTGGGAATTCAAAAAGAAAATTTGCCTTCCCTTGTGTCCCCCAAAATCCTCCCATAATTTCCTTATCAATTTAGCCCTGAGATTTTCGAATATGAAAAAGATTTTCATATTGGTTTTCGTTAATTTCAAATGGGTTATTATTCATATCTATTATTCATATGATCTTCATCAGTTCTTAAGTAAATTGTTGATGTTCTTTCCAAGTGATTTACATCCCTAAGTTCTCGAGTAAAGACTGTTTGTGTATTTCAGACTTAGGGAATGTCTTTGACTATCAGACAGGGTCATCTTGACCATTTCAGATTACATCAATAGTTCAGTTTAGCTTACCTGTTGGTCATTGCGTGTCATTTCAGTTCAGAATTTATATTCAGTTATGTTTTCTCCCACTTACTCAGTATATTCAAATTATTGACGCATACTTTTATGTTGTATCGTTTCATAATACAGCTGCAGGTTCCCAGACTCAGTATCGTTAGCCGTTGCGATTCAGATCCTCCTCCGCTACAGTCGAAGTGTGAGTCCTCATCATTCGAGGGCCTTGTTTTACTTTATTTCAGTTGATTTTTTTTTAATTTAGACTTAGAGTTAGTTGGGGGCTTGTCCCAACAACTCATCAATTAGAAGGCTTTCAGACACAGTTAATTTCAGACTTCAAATGTTTAAAATTTTAATGTTTCCTTCTAGTTTATTTTCTCAAATGCTCTTATGTTGTTATTCCAAAGCTTCTGCTATATATATTGTTTTACTTAGAATACCAGTGTATGATAGACCAGGGGTTGAGTTGGGGTCACTTGTGACTTCAAGTATCGTGTTACGTCCAGGGTGTAGTCTCGGGGCGTGACAATCACCTTTCATCTAACTTAACCTTTTCTTTTGTTTTCTTTTCATACCCCATTTTTTCATTACTTGACTACTATTTTTCTACTCATAGAATCACTACAAATTTTGCAATTAAAGCTCTCTTTTTTCAATTCCCTAACAACCAGTAAACAACACAATTTTTATAGGCACCCCTTCTCTCACTTTTTTTTCTTACCACAAATTTTTTGTTTTTCCCTTAATGTTATACTTCGGTAAACCTTTACTTTCAAGTATCAAAGTACTGAAGACTACTTTGGATAAATAAGTATAAGGTCTCACAAAAAGAGGGATTTAGCTACTATTAAGGCTATGAAAGAATAAAGCTTTTAGGCTCAACGGGGGTAACAAGGGAAAATGATTAGGAAGGTAAAATAACTATAGAAAAAATGGTTTCTTCAAAAAAATGTCTTGATCATCTCTCAACTCCCTACCGACTAATTATCCTACATACACTAAGGAAAGTTCAAGATGCTACATATATACATACAATGCAATTCAACTCACCTCTCATGGAAATAAGAATCTAATCAGTTTCTATAGCTATACGTTCACACAAGCATATTGAATGAAAAGTTTATTAATTATTAAGCCCTAAGGATATGCTAAGTCAAATTAAAGAGATATGTGTGTCTATCATGGATCCTCACTCATGCAATCAAGATGACCACTCTATTTACTCTAGCATAGTAGTTAAGCAAAATATCAACAAGCATACAAATAGATGACCTATGACATAATCCTAAAAACTAAAAAAATCTGATGAAACTTCCCTTAATACAGTCGTTTCACGACCTATATCTTGGATGAGACACGATACTTGGTGCCACAAGTGATCCCAAGCTAACCCATGGTCTATCATTACACTGACAAAATGAGTAAACATAAG
>JACEIK010000482.1:96786-112452 GCA_018107945.1 Datura stramonium | reverse complement strand
ATCAAGAGGGGCAGGAAGAAGATCAAGGTTGACAGAAGCAGATAGTTTGAATGCCTTGGCAGCACAGTTAGCTTCGTTTCAACATCAGATGTTGACTCAGCTTCGTTTCATCTCCACTGGAAACTTTGAGGATTTCTAGACTTGTTGTCACGGTTGCACACAATGAGTCCTTATGAGATTCAATAGGTCGTTATTGCATCTCGCTGTTACAGGAATTAGGTTTTCAAAAACATCTAGACTCGACCTAACAAGTCACCCAACTAGTCGTTACACCAAACAACGACTCGTTATTTGACTCGTGGTTTCCTAGAAAGGGGATAATTGATCTATGAACTGGGAAGGAAACGACTGACAGGACAACTCGTTGTTCCTCACAATAGGTCATTCCATGTCTCATTGGTTCATGAAGGACCACTAGCAGGGCTGACTATGATCCAAACAATGGGTCATTATTGCTGACAAGGACTTGTTGTCTTGGTCATTTTGAGACAAATTCTCTAGGTTCTATCTGCTGAGTCTGAGTTCGGTCTAGAAAAGTTTTGGGGTATTACAATATCTCCCCCTTGGGATCATTCATCCTCGAATGAAGGCTAAAACTGCTGAAAAAATGGGAAAAGAGTTGCAATTCCCAGACTAAGACTATAAACTAATTTCTGAAGGAGTGACTGACTCCAAAATGATTTAACCATAAAAATTGAGTTAACACAACTAGAGTCCTCATTGAAAATCTGAATAGATCTAATGAGTACTAAACTGAATAGAGTATTGAGGAGGAATTTAATTGTTATACCCCGAAAGCCCAAAGATAAGACCCATGAGTTTAAATGGAGAAAAATTGAAATTCTACACCAGGTCACATAATGGGTCATTAGGTGACCCGTGAGGACAGACCATGAGTTGTGAAGTGACTCGTGGTCAAGCAAGAAATTGGCATGGCTTGGGGAAGACCACAGGTGTGACCACGAGTCGTGGTCAGACCACACGACTCGTGAGGTCACTCGTGGCCTAGACTGGGTGCTTGGCTAGTAGTTTTGGGTAGTAGGGATCATGGGTGGTGACCACGAGTCGTGGTCAGCTATCACAATTTGTGGGGTCCATCGTGAGGTCCCCTAATGATTTTGGATAGTGTACATCACGACTCAAGGCCACGAGTGGTGGCCAATGGGGATGAATTGTTGGGTCCCTCGTTCGGACCCCACCTCCCTAGCAGTTAATTTTCTGCGAATTAATGAGGGCCTTTTCATAATTTCTATGTTCCTAAAGCCTAAACTATGTCATTTTAGCCAATGAAAGGTGGGTTTTAGAGGGGAAAAATGATAACGCTCAAACCACATTTCCAACTAAAGTATGAAGCGGACGTTGTCAATAAGAACCCAAACTTATAGGTTGGGTCGAATCCACAGGGAATATGGAAGATCTAGATTACAGCCAGTAGATGAACTTGTATGGTAATTACTTCACAAAGGGGGAATTCCAATAAAAAGAAATAATAAAAAGAAGCAGCAGTCAAGATTATAGTTGTGAATCAATAATTAAAGGATAACTAGGGTTTATGTTCCCCATGGGTTCATAACAGCTTTGGGTATACACTTGTGATCTTTANTGATCTTTACCAATACTTACTTACAGAACTGATAACTTAGATTCATTCAAATGATCGACCAATCCCTATTGAATGACTATCCTCAATTACTCGACCAAGTATCATGAGTTTTTCACACTAACCTTTATCACTAAGTTCCAGATATAACTATCCTGCGACCAAAGCTCAAGTTAATACAATGATCATCAAGATCAAGGCTCCGTTGTAATTCTCTTTTCCTAATCTCTACCTCTTAGACCAAAGCAAGTAAGGAATTCAATCACTTCCTAACGTTGTACACCGCTAAGAATCATTAAAGATGAAGAACTACAATATAAGTAATTGGTATTGGTTTTAGAATCACTTTGTGCAGCCCTAGCTAGTTAATCCACCATGGTTCCCACAACCCTAGTTATGGAGGTTTTTAGCCTCTCATAGTTGCAAGGTTGTGATTTGTGCTCATTGTTTAAAACATATAACAATACTTACAAAGCTGATTGAGAAAAACAATTCCTTCAATTAAACCATAAAATCTTGAATAACAAGTAGCAAGAGCAAGATGAATTCAAGAAAAAGGTTGATTACAAGGTTGAACCAACTCAATTCTATCTCTCACTGATATCAAAATCGCTTACTACAATGTTTTCCTCCTAGAATTAAGTCTAGTCGTCCTCTCCCCTATGAAAAATAAAACATAAAAATTATTTATAGAGAGACAAGAATCATTTTCCTAAACTAACAGGACTGGTTTCCATATCTATTGCGGACCTCATCGCGGGTCCACCTACGACTCGTAGGGGCTTCTCATGGACCGTGGCATCGACTCTTAGCTAGGATTGTTGGCTGAATTTTGGCTAAGTGTTGGGCCAAGGTACAATTTGTACCTACATTCTATGACTCGTATATTGCACTCGCGGCTTGATCCTAATACTTTAAACTTTGTCTGAACCTCACCATGACTGGTTATGGTACGACTTGTACCTCCTTTTCATGGGTAGTAAGGTGCTCTCATACTGAGAATCAGCCTCCTGTGCAATTCTTATGGATTTATCACGGCTGACTTACCACGACTCGTACCACCATGGTACGATCCGTGACAAGTCTCAGGGGATCAGTCTTCCAGGTTAAACTTTTAGCTTCTCTTCAAGGCCCTCAGTACGACGCGTAGTTCCATCCTACTGATCATACTATGGACTGCACTTTTGGCCCTTTTTTGCACACTTTTAGCTTCCTTTTGCAATTTATCGTTCGAACACCCATTTATCCTGAAATCAACGGAAAAATGCCTCATATCCACATAAATACACCTAAGTCCATGCTATTTTCTTAGTTTTGAGTTTCAATAGTGCTATAAATCCACAGCACATCAACACCCTCAACTTAAGACTTTTGCATGTCCTTAGGCAAAGAAAAAGAAAAACTACACACGACGCTTAACTAGAAAATGAACTTAAGATACTACAACCAAAACTCAAACAAATTTGTTCATTCTATATACAAACTCTATTGACCCTTCCTCTTTAAACATCATCAGCTAATGTATTGCAAGAAACATCAAAACATCATATTCAGGGATCAAGACATGTCATCTAGCTATTAACAAGTAATCAAGTCATCACCTATGTGTTTCACACAGACCAATGGTAAAAGTAAACATAATCTATGTACCCTCACAAAAAATCAAGTCCCCACTCTTGCATGAAGTATCAAATGAAACATGGGACTAGGAAAATGAAGCACTCACTCTCTTAAAAAACTGCAAGTATTATGCATCAGATACCATAGGCTTGCCCTTATTTTCTCTGCTTTGGTTTGTTAGATGGTAAAATTAAGATCACTATAGGACTTGATATGGCTTGTAATGTAGGCTTAAGGCCTGATGTGATAAAGATGAAAGATTTTATGAGTGACTATCCCTTCCTTGGCACTACATTCATTGGCTACACCATTTTCCTATTTCACCCTTCATTCTTTTTGTCTTCTTTTCTTCCTTTTTTCCTATTTTAAGAATATTTGCATGGGTGAGATGATTTTTCACATTTTTCAACAATTTCAAGCTATTTTGAATTTTTCTTTTTTTCTCAATCTTCTCAAATTTTCAGCTTTTTTACTTTTCACCTCACCACACCTTGTTTCACCATTTTTTTTATCATTCTTTTCTTTCCTTTTCTCCGGCTCCCACCATTTATGTAGCCCTACTCTAGCCACCCTCAACTTAAGAATTTTGCTTATGTTGAAGTTCACAATATCCAAGGAAGGACCAGGGCCAAACAGGTTCATTATAAACAAATAGGTACGGTTGACAGGTAAATCAAAGAAATATGGTCTATTAAGGCTCAAACTTGGGATCAAGGGATTCATGACAGTTTGGTAGGGAAATATAGGCTAAAAGTGAGCTAACACAAAAATGTCCTATGATCATCTCCTAACCAACCATCCTTAACCTATGCAGAGACCAACCAGGCAAGTTCCAGATCTTCAACAACATACCGCAACAAATACTAAGACCTCACTCACACATGGTACATGAACTATTTTTACTTTACCTTTCTGGTTCATACATGGCTTAACAAGACTAGCACTATTAATAACTAAATGACATAAAACGATCCACAAAAATCACGCATTGTTGTCACAAATACACAAAAAAATTTTAAGCAGGGTA
This sequence comes from Datura stramonium, assembly GCA_018107945.1. Classification (NCBI taxonomy): domain Eukaryota; kingdom Viridiplantae; phylum Streptophyta; class Magnoliopsida; order Solanales; family Solanaceae; genus Datura; species Datura stramonium. The sequence continues at coordinate 108,205 of JACEIK010000482.1, read as the reverse complement.
AATTTTTTCAAAAACAACGAAAATAGTGAATATCCATTGGTTGAGTATTCCTAAATTACTTTAAAATCAAACAAAAATAATCACAACTAAAAACAAAAATCCTAACACATATCGGTTCTACTAGATAGCATGTATGGGGGAAAAGAAACACGGTAAGAAAAACCCTCAAACGAACAAAAATACAAGCACACCCCCCTTTAAAAAAATGAGCTTCGTCCCCGAAACATAAAATATAAGCAAGTAGGGAAAAGGACATACCTGTGGCTACTCAGACTTCACCTTCCATGGGTTTCCTCCCATGCAACGCCTGATTTAACGTCGCAGCACGACGTTACTTTTGTGACTTCTCAGGTATCATCAAGGTATATTTCCTCCACTAAGGTTGGCAGTTGATCATGTTCCATCTTTGAGTGTTTGAGTTGAGGTTTTATCCCTGGATGAAAACCTGAGGAAGTCACAAAGAAAGACAAAGGAAAAAACATATAAAGTAAAGTAACTACCAACAAGTCAAATACACACTAATAACCTAGTCTTAGCCGTATTCCCCGGCAACGGCGCCACTTTTTGCTAACGCTCAACCCACACTTCCTATTGAAGTATGAAGCGGATGTTGTCAATAAAAAACCCAAACTTAAAGGTTGGGGTCGAACCCACACGAAGTATGGAAGATCTAGATTACAGCCAGTAGATGAACTTGTATGGTAATTACTTCACAAAGGGGGAATTCTAATAAAAAGAAATAACAAAAATAAGCAGTAGTCAAGATTATAGTTGTGAATTAATAATTAAAGGTTAACTAAGGTTTATGTTCCCCATGGGTTCATAACAGCTTTGGGTATACACTTGTGATCTTTACTAATACTTACTTACATAACTGATAACTTAGGTTCATTCAAACGATTGACCAATCCCTATTGAATGACTATCCTCAATTACTCGACCAAGTCTCATGAGTTTTGCACACTAACCGTTATCACTAAGTTCCATATATAACTATCCTGCGACCATAGCTCAAGTTAATACAATGATCATCAAGATCAAGGCTCCGTTGTAATTCTCCTTTCCTAATCTCTACCTCTTCTACCAAAGCAAGTAAAGAATTCAGGAACTTCCTAACGTTGTACACTGCTAAGAATCATTAAAGATGAAGAGACTACAGTATAAGTAATTAGTATTGGTTTTAGAATCACTTTGTGCAACCCTAGCTAGTTAATCCACCATGGTTCCTACAACCCTAGTTATGGAGGTTCTTAGCCTCTCATAGTTGTAAGGTTGTGATTTGTGTTCATTGTTGAGAACATATAACAATACTTACAAAGATGATTGAGAAAAATAATTCCTTCAATTAAACAATGAAATCTTGAATAACAAGTAGCAAGAGAAGATGAATTCAAGAAAAGGTTGATTGCACGTCTTGTATATTGCATCCGTGGCTTGATCCTGATACTTTGAACTTTGTCTGAACTTCACCAGGATCGGTTATGGTACGACTCGTACCACCTTCTCATGGGTCGTAAGGAGCTCTCGTTCTGAGAATCAGCCTCCTGTGCAATTCTTCTAGATTTCATCACGACTGACTTACCACGACTTGTACCACCATGGTACGATCCGTGACAAGTCTTAGGGGATCAGTCTTCCAGGTTAAACTTTCAGCTTCTCTTCAAGGCCCTCAGTATGACTCGTAGGTCCATCCTATGGATCGTACTGTGAACTACACTTTTTTCCCTTTTTGCACACTTTTAGCTTCCTTTCGCAATTTATTGTTCCAACACCCATTTATCCTGAAATCAAAGGAAAAGTTCCTCATATCCACATAAATACACCTAAGTCCATTCTATTTTCTTAGCTTTGAGCGTCAATAGTGCTGTAAATCCACAACACATAAAAAAACTATCATAAGTCTTCATTCATTCATGCAAGAGATTAGAGAGTGTTCAAAGGGTGATTCAAGATTTTCTTCTTCAATTCCTTTTTGGGCATTCAAGGGAGAGTAATATTCAGCTATCTTCAGGTATGTAAGGTTACGAATGGGTGCTTCCATTCACACTCATTGCCAATCTCTACGAATTTATGAGAATCTATCAAAAATCTATTTTGGTTTTGAAATCGAATTTATGAAAACCTAATGATTTACTAGTGGGCTTTTATGTTTTATAAATCTCATTATATTCTATGGATTTTTATTAGGTTTTACAATGTATTTTTACTTATAAAATTTTCAATTACAGTTTCTATTAAATTAACCTTATCTAAGCATGATCTATGATAAGTCGATTTATGATTTTTGATTCAATTGTTAATATTTACAAGCCCAACATGATTTATGATTTGAAATATGAATTCATTTAATTACCCATTATAATTTGATGATTTTCAAGTTATATGTATGATCTATGAGTATGCACGAAACCTATGATTCATGAATTATATTTTTGGCCAACTCACGATCCTTATGGCATGGTTAGTTCACGTATGTACAAGAAGGTTTATGATTGTCATGATTTAAATAGCCAATGAACACATTCATGTTATACTATAAGCACTATATATGTTTTGGGAGTAGTATCGAACACTGAGTAGGTTCGGGGCCTAGGTTCTGCCTCAAATCTCATAAACTACATGCCACCGTAGGTATGTGGGGACCTCCTTTTTGACTGTTCCCGTCCTAATGGACCTTTTCATGGTGATATCACACTTTTATGGTTTTACCCTTGGCAAGGTACGAATAGCCTCCTGACTAGGTTTACAAGTTGCACTTCATGTGTGCTTATATGGGGTATGTCGGTTAAGAGAATCTCCCACTGTTCCTCATGATTTATGCATGTCTATGATTACGTATATTGTCTCAAGTTATGTTCATTACGTCTTTCCTCTCATGATTATGATTTCGATTGTATTACGAATGCTTTGAAAACCTTGAGCCCTATGATACGTTATGCTATAATATTTATGATATAAGCATGATGTCCTACTCCTATGATATTTTTAAGCTTTTACATATTTTAAATGTCTGTTTTACTTACCTTGCACACTCAGCACATTCCACGTACTGACCGCATACTTCTATGTTGTATCATTTCATGATACAGATTCTGACTCTCAAGATCATCCTCATATCTAGATCATATTAGAGTTCACCTTCAGCTTATTTGTAAGTCCTCATGTTATGAGGGTCGTTTGACAGACATTCATTCTATTTTTTTATGTTTCAGTACTTTTTCGGGTTAGTTGGGCGTGTTGTCCCATCAACCCATCGTGTGTAGTAAAGGCTTTCAGACAGTATGTAGTACTCTGCTTGCGTGTATGTCTAGAGATTTCCTTATGTTACGATATGTTATGATTATGTTTATGTTTCCGCTATGTCCTGTGAATAGTCTTCCGCTTATAATGAATGAAGTTAGATGTACGCTTATGCCCTGGGTCGACTTGGGGCCTCCCGAGGTTCCTTGTCCTATGTTATGATCCGGGTCTATGTTCGGGTCGTGACAAACTTGGTATCTAATCCATAGGTTTGAAGTGTACTAGGGTGTCTGAAAGCCGCGTTAAGTAAATTATTTTTCATAGGTGTGAAGCGCACCACACTTATGACTAAGAGGCAAGCGCCCCACACTTATGACGAAGAGGCTACGAGACGTTTAAGAAATGTTCCCTCCTTTCATGATCAATGTCGTGCGATGGAAAGTCCTCCTACCCTTCTAGTTCTTGCTATTCGTGATTGTAGAATCATGGCTCCCAAGAGAGTGGACGGAAGGAGAAATGGGAACGGAGATGGCAATGATTATAGGCATCGGCAGGCCCCACCTGTTCAAGAGCCCTAGGCACTAGAGCTAGTTGGCCACACTGAGTTTCAGGCGGCTATACAGATGTCGGCGCACGCCTTGACCTCCCAGGTCAACAAACGGGATGTTGCACATATCCCACAGAATGGCAATGCGGCAGCGGCCCGGATTAGAGACTTCTTGAGGATGAACCCTCCAGAGTTCCTTGGGACCAAGGTGGATGAGGATCCGCACGATTTCATCGAGGAGATTCTAAATATCACCTAGGTTATAGGGGTGACCAAAGGAGAATGTATTGATTTATCCTCCTACCAGCTCAAGGGGGTGGCCCACATATGGTTCAAATAGTGGAGAGATGCTAGGGCTGGGGGTGTAGGCCCTATTAGTTGGGAAGACTTCCACACAGCATGCTTGGATCGATTCTTCCCTCGGGAGATGAGGGAGAAAAAGGTGGCCGAGTGTGTTAACTTGAAGCAGGGTGATATGTTGGTTCAGGAGTACGCATTGGAGTTTACCCATTTAGCCAAGTATGCACCGGAGTTGGTGGCAGACCAGAGGGCTCGGGTGAGCCATTTTGTACATAGATTGGCAGACTATCTAGATAAGGACTATAGGATTTCCATGTTGCATCGAGATATAGACTATCCCCGCATTGTGCTGCATGCTCGGCAGATTGGAGTCGATATATCGGAGGTAGAGAGAGGCCAAGAGGGCCAGGACCGACAGCTAGGGGACTTCTCAGGTCAGGTTAGGGGGTGGAAAGCATCAGCAGTCCCAGCACAGGTCTATTTCTCCATCCCCATCATCGGCCAGCACGCCATCTAGATTCAGAGGGGATCGGAGGAGCAGGGATTCAGAGTCGAGAGGCGGGGGCAGCATGCAAGTGGAGCGCACTTTCCCAGTTTGTGCGGGGTGCGACAAGAATCACCCCGGGAGGTGCATAGTTGGCTCGGATGCTTGTTTCGAGTGTGGCAAGCTCATACATAGACTTAGAGATTGCCTTTCAGCCAGATCGGGGGTCGGTGGAGCCCATGCACCAGCAGCTAGTTCTGCCGCTCCAGCGGTACATCCCCCTCAGCAGGGTGCCTCGACCAGTTCAGCCAGCGGTCAATGTCAAAACAGGTTTTATGCTTTGGCATCCCGTCAGGAGTAGGAGATCTCCCCAGATGTGGTGACTGATATGTTGCGTGTTTTTCATATTGATGTTTATGCTTTGCTGTACCTGGGAGCTACTCTGTCTTTTGTGACTCCTTATGTTACTAGTAGCTTTGGAGTTAGTCCCGAGATTCTATCAAAACCATTTGCAGTCTCCACTCCATTTGGTGATTCAGTTGTAGCTAGGCGGGTGTATAGAGGTTGCCCCATTATAGTATTGCATAAGGTCACCTCCGCGGACTTAGTAGAGTTAGCTATGACTGACTTTGATATTATTCTAGGCATGGAAAGGTTGTTTGCATGTTATGCTTCTGTTAATTGTAGAACCCGTGCGGTGGAGTTCCGTTTTTCGGGTGAGTCAGTCTTGGAATGAAAGGGTAGTTCGGTTGTACTAGCAGGTCGGTTTATTTCATATCTTAAGGCCAAGAAGATGATTTCTAAGGGTTTCTTTTACCATTTAGATAGGGTTAAGGATGTTGAGTATGAGACCCCGACCATCCAGTCAGTTCCGGTGGTATGTGTGTATCTAGAGGTCTTTCCCGATGATTTGCGAAGTGTTCCTCCTGAGAGGAAAATTGATTTTGGTATTTACCTTTTACCCGATACGCAGCCTATCTCTATTCCTCCTTACAGGATGGCTCCAACCGAGCTAAAGGAATTGAAGGATCAGTTGAAGGACCTTTTAGATAAGGGTTTCATCAGACCTAGCAAGTCTCCATGGGGTGCCCCAGTTTTATTTGTCCAAAAGAAGGACTATTGGTAATTGAACAAGATCACCATTAAGAATAGGTATCCTTTACCCAGTATTGAGATTTGTTTGAATAGCTTTAGGGTGCCAAGTGTTTCTCCAAGATTGATCTTAGGTCCGGATATCATCAGCTCATAGTTTAGGAGAGTGATATCTCAAAAGATGGCCTTCAAGACGCGGTATAGTCATTATGAGTTTGTAGTTATTTCTTTTGGACTAACGAATGCTCCGGAAGCTTTCATGGACTTGATGAACAGGGTGTTTAAGCAATATCTATACATGTTCATTATCATGTTCATTTATGACATCCTTATATACTCTCGGAGCGAGGAGGAGTATGCCGCTCACTTGAGAGTAGTACTTCAGACTCTCAAGGATCACCAACTATATGCCAAGTTTAGCAAGTGTGAGTTTTGGTTGGACTCCATGGAATTTTTGGGCCATGTAGTATCGAGTGAGGGAATAATAGTAGATTCTTAGAAAATCGAGGTGGTGAAGAATTAGCCTAGACCGGTGAATCCCTCGAATATTCAGAGTTTCTTGGGTTTACTGGCTACTATCAGAGATTTGTTAAGGTTTTCTCATCTATTGGAGCACCTTTGACCAAGTTGACTCATAAAAAGGTGAAGTTCCAATGGTCGGAGGCTTGTGGGATGAGCTTCCAAGAGTGTAAGGCTCGACTTACTACCACCTGTGTTGACCCTACCTAAGGGTACTAATGGTTTTGTTGTGTATTGTGATGCTTCGAGAATCAGGCTTGGGTGTGTATTGATGCGTGGAGAAAGGTAATAGCATATGCCTCTAGGCAGTTAAAGATCCATGAGAAGAATTACCCAACCCATGATCTAGAGTTGGCAGCGGCGGTGTTCGCATTGAAGATATGGAGACATTACTTATATGGGGTCCATGTGGATGTGTTTACAGACTACAAGAGTTTAAAATATGTGTTTACACATAAATACCTCAATCAACGGCAAAGGAGGTGGTTAGAGCTACTCAAGACTATGATATGAGTGTTCTTTACCATCCTGGTAAGTCTAATATGGTAGCGGACGCACTTAGTAGGCTCTCTATGGAGAGTGTGTCCCATGTGTATGAGGGAAAGGAGTTGGTGAAAGATGTCCACCTACTTTCAAAGTTAGGAGTTAGGTTGGTCGACTCAACCGATGGCGGTGTTGTTGTGCAAAACGGATCAGAATCATCCTTGGTGACTGATGTGAAAGCTAGGCAAGATGAGGATCCGATGTTGGTAAACCTGAAAGAAGTCGTCCAAAGTCAGAAGGTGGAGGTCTTCTCCCAAGGGTGAGATGGTGTGTTGCGGTATCAAGATCGTTCGTGTGTTCCAGATATGGATGATTTAAGGAGCCGGATATTGCATGAGGCACACAGAACCAGGTATTCTATTCATCTAGGTGCAACCAAGATGTATCATGACTTGGGGGAAATATACTGGTGGAATGGCATGAAGAAGGATATTGCAGAATTCTTAGCCAAGTGCTCGAACTATCAGCAAGTAAAGGTTGAACATCAAAGGCCAGGAGGAGTACTTCAGGATATCAACATTCCTACTTGGAAGTGGGAAGAGATTAACATGGATTTCATTACAAGCCTACCTCGTACTCTCTGACAATATGATTCCATTTGGGTGGTGGTGGACAGGTTGACTAAGGCTGCACATTTCCTACCGGTGAAGACCACAGACAACGGATGATTATACAAATTTGTATATCTGAGAGTTGGTTCGGCTGCATGGAGTTCCCTTGCCTATTATTTCAGACCAAGGTACTCAATTTGCCTCCCAGTTCTAGCGGTCTTTTAAAAAGGGGCTTGGGACTTGGGTTAAGCTCAGCAAAGCCTTTCATCCGCAAACGGATGTCCAAGCAGATCAAACATTCCAAACTCTCAAGGACATGTTGAGAGCATATGCAATGGACTTCAAAGGTAGTTGGGATGATCACTTTCCCCTGATCAAATTTTCTTACAATAACAGTTTTCACTCCAGTGTCCAGATGGCACCGTTCGAGGCTCTTTATGGGCGGAGGTGTAGATCGCCCATCGCTTGGTTTGAGGTTGGTGAGACAGCTATGATAGGGCTTGATTTTGTGCATGAGGCCATGGTGAAGGTTCAGATGATAAGCGACAGGCTAAAAACCACTCAGAGTCGTTAAAAGTCATATGCTGATGTGAGGAGGAGAGATTTGGAGTTTTAGGTGAACGATTGGGTATTTATGAAGGTATCTCCCATGAAGGGAGTCATGCGGTTTGGAAAGAAAGGAAAACTCAGTCCTCGTTATGTTGGTCCCTACCGGGTAATGAGAAGAGTTGGTAAGGTAGCATATGAGTTAAACTTACCCTCAGAGTTATATTTCTTGCATCCTGTGTTTCATGTGTCTCTTTTCAAGAAATGTTTGGGAGACCCATCCCTAGTAGTCTTGGTGGACAGAATTGGTGTAAAGGATAGCCTCAACTATGAGGAAGTTCCAATTGAAATAATTGATCGTTAGGTTCGGAGGCTGAGGAATAGGGAAGTAGCTTCAGTAAAGGTGTTGAGGGAGCTTCGTGGGAAGCCGAAGCTGATATGATGGCTAAATACCCACATCTATTCTCTACCGGCTCAATGTCAGTTTGAGGTATCATAATTTACCTAAAACTCTATTTAGTTTTATGTTCACTTCATACACGCAAATTTATTCTATGAATATGCGTGTGTATGTGATTTGCGAATTCAGTTTAGCTATATGTTTTGAATTGGAGGTAGTCATTCCATCAATTTTCTATTTAAATGATTAGTATTTGATAATGATAATTGCATATCTTTCCTTTAATGTATGTTTTCCAACATTCGAGGATGAATGTTCCCAAGGGGGATATATTGTTATACCCGGAAGCCCAAGATCATTTTCGAGAGTTGAAATAGAGAAAAACTGAAATTCTGCACCAGGTCACATAACGGGTCATTAGATGACCCGTGAGGAGAGACCACGAGTCGTGAAGTGACTCGTGGTCAAGCAAGGAATTCGCATGGCCTGGGGAAGACCACGGGGGTGACCACGAGTCATGGTCAGACCACACGACTCATGAGGCCACCTGTGGCCTTGACTAGGTGCTTGGCTAGTAGTTTTGGGCAGTGGGGATCACGGGTGGTGACCACGAGTCGTGGTCAGCCACCACAATTCGTGGGGTCCCTTGTGGGGTCCCCTAATGATTTTGGGTAGTGTACATCACGACTCAAGGCCACGAGTCATGGTCAGTGGGGACGAATTGTTGGGTCCCTCATTCAGACCCCCCACCCCGGCAGTTAACTTTTTGCGAATTAGTAAGGACCTTTTCATAATTTCTAAGTTTCTAGAGCCTATACTACGTCGTTTTAGCCTATGAAAGGGGGTTTTAGAGGGGAAAACTATCCTAATTCTTCATTCATATATGCCAGAGAATAGAGAGGTGATCAAAGGGTGATTCAAGGTTTTCTTCTTCAATTCCTTTTTGGGCATCAAGGGAGAGTAAGATTTAGCTATCTTTAGGTATGTAAGGTTACGAATGGGTGCTTCCGTTCACACCCATGCCCAATCTCTACGAATTTATGAAAATCTATCGAAAATCTATTTGGGTTTTGAAATCGAATTTTATGAAAACCTAATGATTTACTAGTGGGCTTTTATGTTTTATAAATCCCATTATATTCTATGAATTTTGATGAGGTTTTACAATGTATTTTTATTTATTAAATTTTCGATTTCAATTTTTATTAAATTAAGCTTCTCTAAGCATGATCTATGATAAGTCGATTTATGATCTTTGCTTCAATTGATAATATTTACAAGCTCAACATGATTTATGATTCGAAATATGAATTTATTCTATTACCCATTATGATTTGATGATTTTTAAGTTATATGTATGATCTATGAGTTTGCACGAAACCTATAATTCATGAATTATGTTATTGGCTGACTCACTGGACTTATGGCATGGCTAGTTCATGTATGTACAAGCAGGTTTATGATTATCATAATTAACTAGCCGATTAACACATGCATGTTATACTATGAACACTATATATTTTTTGGGAGTAGTATTGAGCACCGAGTAGGTCCGGGGCCCAGGTTCTGCCCCGGATCTCATAAAGTACGTGCCACCGTAGGTATGTGGGGACCTTCTTTGTGACTGTTCCCCGCCTAATGGCCCTTTTCTTGGTGATATCACACTTTCATGGTTCTACCCTTGGCAAGGTACGGACGGCCTCCCGACTAGGTTTACATGTTGGACTTCATGTGTGCTCATATGGGGTATGTCGGTTAAAATAATCTCCCACTATTCCTCATGGTTTATGCATGTCTATGATTATGCATTTTGGCTCAAGTTATGTTCATTACGGCTTCCCTCTCATGATTATGATTTTGATTGTATTACGAATGCTTTGAAAATGTTGAGCCCTATGATACGTGATGCTATGATATTTATGGCATGAGCATGATGTCCTACTCCTATGATGTTTTTAAGATTTTATGTATTTTAAATGTCCGTTTTACTTACCTTACATACTCGGTATATTCCACGTACTGACCACATACTTCTATGTTGTATCGTTTCATGATACAGGTTCCGGCTCTTAGGCTCATCCTCATATATAGATCATATCAGAGTGCACCTTCAGCTTATTGGTGAATCCTCATGTTCTGAGGGCCGTTTGACATACATTCATGCTTTTTTTTTTAATGTTTCAGTACTTTTACGGGTTAGTTGGGGGTGTTGTCCCATCAACCCATCGTATGTAGTAGTGGCTTTCAGACATTATATAGTACTCAGCTTGCGTGTATGCCTAGAGATTTCCTTACGTCACGATATGTTATTATTATGTTTACGTTTACGCTATTCCTTGTGAATAGTCTTCCACTTATAATGAAGGAAGTTAGATGTATTCTTATAGAATGGGTCGACTTGGGGCCTCCCGGGGTTCCTTCCCGTGTTACGATCCGGGTCTATGTCCGGGTCGTGAAAAACTTGGTATCAGAGCCATAAGTTTGAAATGTCCTATGGTGTCTGAAAGTCGTGTTAAGTAGAGTTGCACTTTCTCTTATTCACCCAAATGCAGGCCCGGATCACGACACAGGACAAGGATCCCGGATACCCCAAGTCGATCCATGGTATGAACACTCATCTAACTCAATCAATAAAGGGGAAGAAATAATATGATAGTCTTAGCGGAAGTCTGAAATAAACATAACATCAGAATACATAATCTGAATCTAAATACATCCTTTGTTTGGAAAGCCTCTAAGTCTGATGAGTTGATGGGACAAGACCCCAACTAAATCGCTAAGCTGAAAACTGAAAATACATAGAGGAATCTGATAAAAGCATGGTCCTCAGGAGATGAGGACTCACTAACAAGCATAAGATGCTAACTCTGAAAGGTTGGCTAGGAACAGGGCTGAGACTGAGTGTCGGGACCTATATCATTAAATGATACAACATAGAATATGCGGTCAGTACGTGGAATGTACCGAGTATGCAAGGTAAGTTAAACCGCTTAAATAAGTAAAATCATTAAAACATGAATAATGTAAAACATAAACAAAATAAGAATCTTAGAGTAGGGCTTGCATGCTATCTTTCTGAAAACATGATCTTAACATAACATAACATCAAAATTAAGTCGATTGACCCAAAGCTGAAATCTGATAGTCATAAATAAAGCTTAACATTGGGTTAAACCTACTTTAGAACATTTATATAT
>JACEIK010000482.1:63620-89159 GCA_018107945.1 Datura stramonium | reverse complement strand
TATAAAATCACATGAAAATGTATAAAATAGCTTAGACAACACGACTAATTTAAGTTATAAAGCGTATCACGGGCATGATATTTTTGCCCGTGATCAGTTGGCGCATAGTTCTGAGTCATAGGGTTGACTAACCCATAGCCTACTCGGTGCTAGACACTACTCCCAAAAACATTCATATTCTCTCCATCATTTTTCAATGAAGCTAACCATCATCTATTAACGAAGCTGAATAATCATAGATACATAAATCTAAATCATACATGAGGATCCTTGGCTCAAACTATACCACAAACTGAACATAACTGAGAGTCTTTGCTCCAAAATCATGTAGCAAGCTAAATTCTAAAATCATAATCATACTTGAACATATGGGTATTGACCGATACTTTTAACATGCTTGAAAATACATAATTCCCTTGAAATCATGATCATAAACATGGGTAACTTGAAAACATGCTTTTCATCAATATTATCTAATCATATTAGAACATTCATCATAAATCTCAACTTTTCATGAACTTCTCATAATTGGAAAATTTAATTTATAAATCTTGAAACATAATTTTCATTGAAAACATCGTAAAACTTGCCCAAATGTCATAATTCAATAGTAGAAACATATTTAAATCATATTCATGTAGAGAATAAGGAATTTCATGCATTGTGTTAAAACCCCATAGAATTAACATAGGAGATTTCATGATTTAGAGAGAGATAGGGCATGGGTTTGAATGGATTCACCCATTCATAACCCTACATATCTGATTATAGTTGATTCTTACACTTCTCTCATTGCCCAAGATGAATTGAAGAGAACTTGAAGGAGAACAAGCTTGATCACCTCTCTAACTCTTTAACTTTGCATGCATGAGTTTAGAATAGGCTAGAATGACTCAACCTATCTTAATACACCCTGAAAATAGCTTGAAACGACGTAGTTTAGGCCTTAAGATCATAGGAATTACGGAAAAGCCCTTACTAAATTGGTAGGAAATTACTGACTGCCAGTCCCAATGAGGGATTGGATGACTCGTTCCTTAAGGCCACGACTCGTGGCATCTATCATCAAGTACATTGCCTGAAGGTTCGTTTGGGGCTCATCACGGGGGCCCTCACGATTCTTTGCCGGTGACCACGGGTCGTGGTCACCACTCATCATATGCACTCTCCTAAATTTCAAATAAATTTCCTTCTGCTAACCACAACCCATACCATGAATCGTGGTGACTGATCACAACTCGTGGGGTCCTTCCGTAGGGTACACTGCCATATTTCCTTCACCTTCTCAAAATCACTACCCACAACTGACTCAACGAGTCGTGGGGCCTGACCACGACCCTTGGTCATGTTCGTTGGGACCTTAACTCCCAAAATACAATTAACATCCTGATCCTCACCACGAGTCACATCACGACTCGTGCTCTACCCCCACGGGTCACAAAATGACTCGTTATGTGACCTGATGCCAGATTTAAAATTTTCTCCATTTCAACTCCCAGGTTTGATCTTTGTGCTTCTTTGGTATAACAATATCTCCCCCTCGGGAAAATTCGTCCTTGAATGTTGGAAACAGAAAAGCAGAGAAATGCAATCATCATATTCAAATACTAATCATTTAAGCTGAAAACTAACGGAATGACTATCTCCGATTCAAACTACATAACTGACTTAATTCACGAATCATACATACATCCATATACATAAAAGTAACTTAGGCACATGAACTGAACATGAAAACTAAATAGAGTTTTAGGGAAAAAACTGATACCTCAAGATGGAACTGAGCCGGTAGAGAATAAATGTGGGTATCTAGCCATCATGTCTGCTTCGGCTTCCCACGTAGCTCCTTCAACATGTTGATTCCTCCATAAAACTTTGACTGAAGCTACTTCATTGTTCCTTAAGCTTCGGACCTGACGATCCAGTATTTCCACCGAAACCTCCTCATAACTAAGGCTATCCTTCACATCAACACTCTCCACCGGAAAAACTAGAGCTGGATCACCTAAACACTTCTATAAGAGCGATACATGAAAAACAGGATGCACGAAAGCTAATTCTGAAGGAAACTCCAATTCATATGCCACCTTGCCAACCCGTTTCACAATCCGGTAAGGGCCAACATAACAAAGGCTAAGTTTTCCTTTCTTCCCAAACTGCATCAGTCTCTTCATGGGAGACACCTTCAGAAACACCCAATCATCCACTTCGAACTCAACTTCACTCCTCCTCACTTGGGCATAGGACTTTTGACGACTTTGAGCTGTTTTCAACCTGACCCATATGAGCTGTACCTTCTCCATAGCCTTATGTACTGAATCTGGTCCTATCATCGCAGCTTCCCCAGCTTCGAATCAACCAATAGGCGATCTACAACTCCGCCCATACAGAGCCTCAAACGAAGCCATCTGAATGCTGGAATCTTAGTTGTTATTGTATGTGGACTCTATAAGAGTTAAATGATCATCCCAACTACATTTGAAGTCAATAACGCATGCTCTAAACATGTCCTCGAGAGTCTGAATTGTCCTCTCTCGTGAACTTTCAGCTGTCTAGAGGCATATGTTATAACCTTTTAATGTTGCATCAATACACACCCAAGTCCGATCCTTGAAGCATCACAATACACCATGAACCCATCGGTACCCTCCGGTAGGCTTAACACCGGTGATGAAGTGAGTCGAGTCTTCAGCTCTTGAAAGTTCCTCTCACAAGTCTCTGACTATGGAATTTCACCTTCTTTTGGGTCAATTTTGTCAAGGGCACTGCAATAGATGAGAAACCTTCCACAAATCTCCAATAGTAGCCGGCTAAACCCAAAAAGCTCCAGATATATGAAGGATTCACATGTCTAGGACAATTCTTTACCGCTTCTATTTTCTGAGAGTCCACCTTTATACACTCACATGATACCACATGGCCCAGAAATGCCACGGAGTTCAACCAAAACTCACACTTAATGAATTTAGAATATAATTGACGATCCTTAAGAGTCTGTAGCACTACCCTCAACTTAGCGACATGCTCCTCCTCGCTCCGAGAGTATATCAAGATGTCATCAATAAACACAATCACGNGAGAGTATATCAAGATGTCATCAATAAACACAATCACGAACATATCCAGGTATGGCTTGAACACCCTGTTCATCAAGTCCATAAAAGCTGCAGGAGCATTTATTAGTACAAAAGAGATAACTACAAACTCATAATGACCATACCGCATCCTGAAGGCTGTCTTCGGGATATCGCTCTCCCGAACTCTAAGCTGATGGTACTCGGATCTGAGACCTATCTTCGAAAAGCACTTGGCACCCTGAAGTTGGTAAAATAAATCATCAATCCTGGTAGAGGATACCTGTTCTTTATGGGGACTTTTTTCAATTACTGATAATTAATGCATATCTGCAGAGAACCATTTTTCTTTCGGACAAAGAGAACTGGTGTAGCCCATGGGGACTTGCTCGGTTGAATGAAACCCTTATCTTATAGATCCTTCAACTGCTCCTTAAACTCTTTTAGCTAGGCTGGAGCTATTCTGTAAGGAGAAATAGATATAGGCTACGCCTCAAGAAGAAGGTCGATACCAAAATCGATTTCTCTCTCGGGAGGAACACCCCGCAAATCATCAGGGAACACTTCTGGGTACTCGCATACTACTGGAACTGACTGGATAGTCGGGGTCTCGGAATCTTCATCCTTAACCCTAACTAGATGGTACACACAACCTTTGGAGATCATCTTTTTGGCCTTAAGGTAGGAAATGAAATGATCTACAGGCACAACTGAACTACCATTCCACTCTATGACTAGCTCACCCGGAAATTTGAACTCCACTGCCCAGGTTCTACAATTAACTGAGGCATAACATGCAAATATTCAATCCATGCCGAGGATAACATCAAAATCGGTCATGGCTAACTCTACTAGATCTGCTGAGGTGACTTTCTGAAGGACTGTGACCGGACAACTTCTATATACCTGTCTAGCTACAACTGAATCATCTACTAGAGTAGAGACTGAGAAGGGTTCTGACAAGACTTCGGGTCTGACTTGAAAACTACTAGCCATGTAAGGTGTCACAAAGGATAAGGTAGCCCCCGGATCTAACAAAGCATATACATAAAGATGGAAAACTGGTAACATATCAATGACTACATCAGGGGAGACCTCCTGAATAGGCGTGGATGTCTCCATGCACCTCACATGATGGTGGTAAGATTTGTACCTGCTACACTTGGCCTCCTACTGGTGCGGTCACAAACTTACTAATCACATTAACCAGCTGGATAATATCTGCCCTAATTTTTTCTACACCATCCACCTCAAGCTTTCTTGGCACCTTTGCTTCTGCAAATCCTCTGCCTGAGTTTGTATAATCTTGACTTCCCGCATACATGAAGTTCAAGAGAGCCTCAATTTTATCATAACTTTTAGATAGAATTTGTCCCTGTACTGTAGCATCAAGTAGTATCTTGGACTCTGGCTTCAAACTCTCAATGAAGTTGTGTCCAATTATCTCCTTAGTTTGCATGTGTTGTGAACATTCCCTTAAGTAACCCTTGTAACATTTCCATGCTTGAGCTAGCCTTTCTCTATCTTTCTGTACAAATATGGAGATCTTTTCCCTCAGTTCATTAGTTCTTCTCAAAAAGAAAAATTGGTTGATGAACTTATTGGAAAGGATCTCCCAAATGGTTTTGGATCCTATAGGCTCATTATTAAGCCACTCCTTGGCTTCTTTGATCAATGAGAACGGAAATAGAATCAACTTGACATATTCATCTGATACGTTCTTGTGGTGGAAGTTTTCACTCAGCTCTACAAACATCATCAGATTCCTGTGTGGATTCTCGTGTGGCTAGCCTTGAAATTGGCAAGTGTATTGGACCAACTGCATAGCCCTTCTTTCAGCTCAAAGTTCGCAATGATGGACGATTTGACAATTGCTTTAGAAGCGTTCTCAAAATTAGGCCTAGAAAAATGCATTACTGGATCTCTCTCATTCTCTTCACCTGCTGCTTTCCCAATGTTTTCCATAGATAACCTACAAAAGGTTCTCTTTATCTTAGGATCAAGAGAAGACGAAGGTAATCCTTGACTTTTCGTGCTTCGCATACTGTGACGATCTGAACGTACACCCGGATCGTAGACACGGGACAAGGGACCCCGAGAGATCCCAAGTCGACCCATGGAACATGCATACAACTAATCCATTCAAACAAGCAGAATGATAATCATAAAAATATAGCAGAAACATAATTATAGCATAACATCAGAAAATACTGGACATATACATAGTTGAGCACTACATACATGTCTGAGAGCCTCTAATACATAAAATGGGTTGATGGGACAACATCCCCAACTAACCCGACCAATACTAAAACATAAATAACATGAAATTCTATCAAAGGACCCTCGAAACATGAGGACTCACCAGTAAGCTGAAAGTGTAAGCTGAGATGGACTAGGGGTGAGGATGAGCCTGAGATCCGGACCCTGTATCATGAAACGATACAACATAGAAAGTATGCGGTAAGTACATACAATGTACTGAGTATGCAAGGTCGGTAAAACAAAAATTTTAGAGTAAATAAAACTCATAAATAATATAAGAGAAGGACGTCATGCTTACATCAAAATCATTGTAATAAAATATAAGGCTCAAGACTTTCAAATCATTCATGATCATTCATTTTTATAATCGTAAGTAGACTTTATCAAAACATAACTTGAGCCAATAACATAAACATAACAATGCATAAAATATGTGTAACAATAGGAGGACTCATCATAAACGACACCAACATGGTAGAGCCTTTCATGATGCCCCACTATCTCGCTCAAGTGGGCAGAGCCGAACCTGGCTTGCCAGGCGAGGGCCGTGCATTAGGCATGCTATAACATTTGAGGGGATCATTATTAATACATCATATCTTTTAGAAACTCATGGTGGCACGTGGTTATGAGACACCAACGTAGTCCTTTGAACGCCGAGCTACTCGGTGCTAGACATGGCTCCCAAAAATATGCATATTGGCTCATACGTAAATCAATAACATCATGCATTAAGATTAATTGGTTAAAATATAACATTTATCATCATTGATCCCCTTTAAAACATTCTTAGCCAAGAATCATAAGCCCTTTTCATCGGCCAACACCATAAATCGATAAACCATGTAATTCGCTTCATAAATCATAAATAATTCTTCAACATGTGGGCATTGCCCAATACTTCATCATATTCAATTATTTCAAAATTTGCTCATAAACATGGGTAACTTGAATTCATGTTTTTCCGTCATCAATAAATTCAAAATATTTCATATTCATCGTAAATCATAACTTCCATGAACTTTCATCAAATGGGCATTTTAGATTCAAAAAGTTTGAAACATGATTTAAAGAAAATAATATAAAACCTACCCATCATTCATAATTCAATAATTAAAACTCTATTAAATCATAATCATAAAGAGAAATCACATTTTCATGCATTTGGGTAAAACCCCATAGACTTGAATAGGAGAATTCTTTATTTAAATTGAAATTTGGGCATGGGTGAGGAAGAATTTCACCCATTATAAAACCTACATACCTAGGAATGGATTGATTCCAAAGTTCCTTGAATACCCACAAAGAAGTTGATGGAAACATGGGGAAGAATACCTTGAACCTCTAAAAAATCTCTCTAAAGATCTTGCATGGGAATGGGTATGCATTAGGGACGTAACCCATCTTAACACACTAAGAAAATACACAAAACAATGTAGTTTAGGGTCTCAAAGCATGGAAAAGTCGTAGATCGACACCACGACTCATGGTATTGAGTCGTTGGATCCACTGCCTCATGACATATCTCAGGTCCTTCCCACGACTCGTCAGGATGAGTCGTTACATCAAACAACGGGTCGTTGAATCGACTGTCGTCAACTCCTTGGCCAATCTGACTTTCCTTTCCACGAGCCTCACCATGACTTGTGGTTCCTTCAAATGAATCGTGGTCTCAATCCGTTGTAAGCACTAGATATTTCAACCCACAAACAACGACTAGAATCAATGGGTCGTCACTTCTCACCACGGATCGTGGGATGCCTCGTGGGTTCCCCATCAACCTAAGTTCAGTCCTTCCAATAACTGGTAACAACGAGTCGTTGTTCCTATAAATGAGTCGTTACACCGTCCGTTGTCACCACTGCCTCCCTAAACTACTATACCACGACAACTTACGACGACTCGTAGTATCCAACCACGAGTAGTTGGGTAGCCAGTCCTGTGACCTTTTTGCCAGTTTTCTACACTTTTCAAATTCAACTCCCGAGTCTATTCTTAGGCCTCTCTGGGGTATTACAATATCTCCCCCCTTGGAAAAATTTGTCCTCGAATGTAGGAAACAAGCACCAAACAGAAACATACAATTTATCATAGCCATATAATGATCATTTTAACCGAAATTTTCGCGGAATGACTATCTCCAAATAGAACCACATAGCTAAACTGGTCTCATACTCCATATACACATTCATACATATAAAACAAACTTTTACACATGACTAAACCTAGAAACTAGACAGGGTCATGGGGAAAAACTAGTACCTTAAGTCGGAATCGAGCTGGTAGAGAATAAATGTGGATATTTAGCCATCATATCCGCGTCGGCTTCCCACGTAGCTCCCTCAATATGCTGATTTCTCCATAAAACCTTAACTCAAGCTACTTCTTTGTTCCTTATATTATGGACTTGACAATCTAAGATTTTCACTGAAATTTCTTCATTGTTGAGGTTATCCTTTACACTAATGCTGTCTACTGGGACTACTAAAGATGGAACACCCAAGTACTTTTACAAGAGAGATACATGAAACATGGGATGAGCTGAAGCTAATTCTGAAGGAAAGTCCAACTCATACGCCACCTTACCAACTCTCCTCATAACCCGGTAAGGACCAACATAGTGGGGACTTAGTTTCCCTTTCTTTCCAAACCGCATGACTCCCTTCATGGGAGATACCTTTAGAAATACCCAGTCGTCCATCTCAAACTCCAAATCTATTCTCCTCACATTGACGTATGATTTCTGATGACTCTGAGCGGTTTTCAACCTGTCCCTTATCAATTGAACCTTCACCATCGCCTCGTGAACCGAATCTGGCCCTATCATAGCTTCCTCGGTCACCTCAAACCATCTGATGGGAAATCTACACCTTCGCCCGTAAAGAGCCTCGAACGGTGCCATTTGGATATTGGAGTGATAGATATTATTATAAGCAAACTCGATTACAGAAAAATAATCATCCCAACTACCTTTGAAATCCATAACACATGCCCTCAACATATCCTCAAGGGTCTTAATGGTTCGTTCTACTTGGTCGTCTGTTTGCGGATGGAAGGTTGTTCTGAGCTTAGCTTACGTCCCAAGTCCCTTCTGAAAAAGACCGCCAAAATTGAGAGGTAAACTGAGTACCTCGGTCTAAAATGATAGAAAAGGGCACTCCATGAAGTCGAACCAACTCCCGAATATACAACTTGGCATAATCATCTGCTGAATCCGTGGTCTTGACCGGTAGGAAGTGTGCCGCCTTAGTTAACCCCCGAATATACAACTTGGCATAATCATCTCGAATCCGTGGACTTGACCGGTAGGAAGTAAAAGGCCTTAGTTAACCTATCTACCACCTACCCAAATGGAGTTTGTAGTGTCGGCGAGTACGAGGTAGGTCTGTAACGAAACTATTTATTTCCTCCCACTTCCAAGTGGGAAATGTTAATATCCCCAAGAACATCTCTTGGCCTTTGATGCTCAACTTTCACTTGCTGACAGTTTGGACACTTAGCTACAAACCCCACAATATCCTTATTCATACCATCCTACCAATAGATGTTTCTCTCAAGTCCCAATAAATCTTCGTGGGATCCTCGGGTGAATGGAATATCTCAGCGCAAATTCAGGCAATATCCGAACACTTAACCCAGAATGTCTCGAACATATAGTTGGCCCTAGTATCGTAGCACACCATCTCCCTTGGGAGAAACCTCCCACCTTTTTGACTCAAGACTGCTTCCTTCATCTTCCTCAAAGTCGATCCTCATCTTGCTTAGATTTGACATCGGCCACTAAGGACGCACTCGACCCATTCGCACAATAACGCCGCTATCAGTCTAGTCGATCAATCTAACTCCCAACCCTTGCAAGACGATGGAAATCTCTCACCAACTCCTTCTTCCCTCATCCAAGTGGGCACACACTCCATTGAGAGCCTACTAAGCGCATCCGCAACCACATTAGCCTTGCCCGGATGGTAGAGGACACCATGTCATGCCCTTTAGTAACTCCAACTACCTCCTTTTCTGAAGAGTTAGATCCTTCTGTGTGAACACATATTGCAAAGCCTTGTGATCCGTAAATACATCCATGTAACTCCCATACAAGTAATGCTGCCATATCTTCACGTAAACACCACCGCAGCCAACTCAAGGTCATGGGTTGGGTAATTCTTTTCATGAACTTTCAGTTGTCTCGAGGCATATTCTATTACCTTCCCACGCTGTAACGACACACATCCCAGTCCGACTCTCAAAGAATCACAATATACTACAAGGCCATCAGTACCCTCGGGTAAACTCAACACCTGTGCTAAAGTGAGTCGGGTCTTCAATCCTAGAAGCTTTTCTCACAAGCATCCAACCATTGTAATCTCACCTTTTCTCTAAGTCAACCTGGTCAGTGGGGCTTCACTGATGAAAAGCCCTCAACAAATCTTCGGTAGTAGCCTTCTAGGCCCAAGAAACTCCGAATTTTGAAGGATTCACCATCAGCCAATTCTTCACCGCCTCAATCTTCTCGAGAATCTACCCTTATGCCTTCTCTTGATACCACATGACCTAGAAATACCACCGAGTTTAGCCAAAATTCAAACTTACAAACTTGCATACAGGTGACAATCCTGCGGTTTGCAAGATTCATTCTCAAATGAGTAGCATGCTCCTTCCTCGCTCCGGGAGGAGAATGTCATTGATGAACACGATCACGAACATATATGATATGCCTTGAACACTCCTGTTCATTAAATCCATAAAAGTTGCAGGGGCATTGGTTAGTCCAAAAGACATAACAATAAATTCATAGTGACCATACCGAGTCCTAAAAGCAGTCTTCGTGTCACTATCCCGAACTTGAGCCGGTGATACCCGAACCTGAGATCAACCTTCGAGAGCTACGCCTGGCACCCTCAAGATGGTCAAACATCATCGATATTGGGTAAGGGTACCTGTTCTGAAGGTAACCTTGTTCGACTGCTGATAGTCAATACACATACGAAGGGAACCATCCTTCTTTCGAACAAATAAACTGCACCCTATGGAGACCGACTGCCCAATGAAACCCTTATCCAATAGGTCCTTTAACTGATCTTCACCTTTAGTTTGGCTGGGGACATCCTGTAGGGACAAATAGAGATAGGCTGCATTGCAATAGATCAATACTGAGACAATTTTCTCTCCGAGGGAAACACCGGCAAATCATTAGGAAACACCTCCGGATATTCGCACAATTCATCGGAACTAATCAATAGTCGGGGTCTCGGACTCCACATCCTAACCCTAACCAGTGGTACATGCAACCTTAGAGATCATCTTCCCGGACTTAAGGTAGGAGATAAATCAACCTCGCCTGTACTCCGCCGAATCCTACCCCTACCACTCCAACACTAACTCACCCGAAAATGAAATTCCACCATACGGCCAGTACAATTAATCAAGCATAAAATTATGCAAACAACCAATCCATGCTGAGAATAATTTCAAAGTTAGTCATGGATAACTCTGCTGTCTCATGGATGTGTCCTTATGCAACATGCTGATCGTGCATTCTCTATATACTCGTCCATCTATGATCGGATCACCAACTGGGTCGAAACCGAAAACGGTTCTAACAAGGTCGACTAACTCCAAGGCGCTAGCAATGTAAGGAGTCACAAAAGACAAGGTAGCTCTCGGGTCTAGCAAGGCATAAACATTAATATGAAAGACGCGCAACATACCAGTGACCATGTCCAGCGTACGCGTTCGCTCCTAGCTACATGCAGAGAATTGGTTTTGGTGCTGTCCGCCACCCCCACTAGTTGATGCTCCTGAAAAGCGGAACAGGATGGAGCTGCTGTTGTCCTGGTGGCTTGTGCACGACCACTATCATCACCCCGTCTAGCATATGGGCACGCCTGCATGCTCGCATCTACCACGCCCATAGCAAATATCTCGAACCGAGCAGAATTCCCTGATGACTCTTGCTACACTTCCCGCAGCTGAAGAGGCATACTCTAACTAGGTGCCCCTTCATCCTTTGACCCCGGGGTCCCCGCTCTCTCCGATCACTCCGGCCTAGATGGAACACTAGTTGATGATGGTGTCAAGGCTAGTGACTCTCACGAGCTGTGGATGGGTATCCACCACGGACCTCGATGCAACACCTACAACTATTCATCCGAGCCCTCTTTACCTCCCTCTCCTTCGCATGAGCTGCCTCTATCTACTAGGCATACAACACTATGCGAGTAAAGTCCATATCCTGGGGAAGCATGGTACTACTGCAATCCTTTTCTAAGTAACCAGCCACACCATGAATGAATCGCTCAATGCGCTTCCTTTATCCATCACTAACTCTGGGGGCGTACTTTGACAAATAAGTGACTCAAGAGAATACTCCAGCACTGTCATCTTCTGCTTGAGGTTCAACAACTCAAATGTTTCAACTCCCTCATCTCCCGAGGGAAGAACCTATCGAGAAAGGCCATATGGAACTTCATCCCAGTTGATAGGCCCGCTCCCGCTTCTACCATCCTTTCCATTGCTTGTACCAAATATTAGCGACCTCTTTTAGCTGATAAGAGTACAATTCAACACACTCCCCTATTTGTCACCCCCATTACCTGAGGTGACCTTCAAGATCCATTTAATGAACTCATGTGGACCTCATCCACCTTGATCCTGTGAACTCAGGAAGGTTCATCCATAAGAAGTCTCTAATCCGAGCCACTATTGCATCCATCTGTGGACCTGCACAATAGGCGCTCGCCTGCTGACCTAAGCTGTCAAGGCCGCGCCTAACATCTCGAATAGCCGCTGAAACTTGAGGCACTGCCTGTGCCTAGGTTTCCTAAACAGGTGGGGCTTGCCATGCCCATGGTCATTGCCACCCCCATGGCCTTCATCATTTCCATTCCTGCTCATTCTTCAGGTTTGGCACTCAGCAAATCGCGAATCACACGAATTAGAAGGATGGGAGAGACTCTTTTCATCGCACAATATAGAACATGAAAGAAGGAACATTTCCTAAAGCCTAGCAGCCTCTTCATCATAAGTGTCGCGTCACTCCATGGAAAAGACTCTACTTAATGCGGCTAACCCCTAGCACACATAAACCCATGTCTCGATACCAAGTTTGTCACGACCTGAACACACTTCGATCAGAGACGTGGATAAGGATCCCGAGAGACCCCAAGTCAGACCCATGACACATACAAATAATCTCATTCAAACAAGCAGAATGATAATCAGAAAACATAGCAGAAAATGTAATTATAGCATAACATAAGAAAATACTTATATATAAATAGCTGAACACTACATACTTGTCTCGAAAGCCTCTAATACATAAGATGGGTTGATGGGAAAACATCCCCAACTAACCCGACCAATACTAAAACATAAATAACATGAATGTCTACCAACGGCCCTCGGAATATGAGGCTCACCAATAAGTTGGAAAGCGTAAGCTGAGATGGACTAGGGATGAGGATGATCCCCGAGATTCGGACTCCTGTATCATGAAACGATACAACATAGAAAGTATGCGGTTATACATGGTATGCAATAAGTATGCAAGGTCGGCAATGAAATTTTAAAGTAAATAAAACTCATAAATAATATAAGAGAAGAACATCATGCTTACATCAAAATCTTCATAATAAAACATAAGGCTCAAGACTTTCAAATCACTCACCATTCATTTTTATAATGTTAGTTAGACTTATCAAAATATAACTTGAGCTAATAACATAAACATAACAATGCATAAAACATGTGGAACAATGGGAGGACTTCTTCTCTATAAATGACAACATCATGGAAGAGCCTTTCATGATGCCCCACTATCTTGCTCAAGTGGGTAAAGCCGACCCTGGATTGCCAAAGGCAGGGTCGTGCATTAGGCGTGATATCACATTTGAGGGATCATTATCTATACATCATATCATTTAGAAACTACGGTGGCACGTGGTTATGTAGACACTGGCATAGTCCTTTAAACACCGGGCTGCTCGGGTGCTAGACACGACTCCCAAAACCATGTATATAGGCTCATACGAAAATCAATAACATCATGCATTAAGATTCATTGGATAAAATATAACATTTATCATCATTGATCCCCTTTAAAACATGCTTAGCCAAGAATCATAGGCCCTTTTCATTGGCCAACATCATAAATCGATAAATCATGTAATTCGCTTCATAAATCATAAATCATTCTTCAACATGTGGGAATTTTCCAATACTTCATCATATTCAATTGTTTCAAAATATTTTCATAAATATGGGTAACTTGAATTCATGCTTTTCCGTCATCAATAAATTCAAAATATTGCATATTCATCGTAAATCATAACTTTCATGAACCTTCATCAAATGGGCATTTTAGATTCAAAATTTTGAAACATGATTTAAAGAAACGAATATAAAACCTTCCCATCATTCATAATCAATAATTAAAACTCAATTAAATCATACTCATAAAGAGAAATCACATTTTCATGCATTTGGGCAAAACCCCATAAACTTGAATAGGAGAATTCTTTATTTAAATCAAAATTTGGGCATGGGTGAGGAATATTTTCTCCCATTCTAAAACCCTACATACCTGGGAATGGATTGATTTTGCTTAAATACCTACAAAGAAATTAATGTAAACTGCGGAAAAAGACCTTGAACCTCCCAAAATCTCTAAAGCTCTTGAATGGGAATGGGTATGCATTAGACTTAACGCATCTTAACACACCAATAATACATAAAAATATAGTTTAGGTCTCAAAGAATGAAAAAGTCAAAATAATTTAATAAAATTTTCCTGAAAAATCGCCCGGCATACCTACGACCGATCCAATGTGTCGTTGCTCAACACCATGACTCGTGGTATTGAGTCTTTGGGTCCACTTTCTCATGAAATATCTCAGTTCCTTCCCACGACTCGTTAGGATGAGTCGTTACATCAAACGACGGGTCATTGAACTGCACTCCTTCGCCAACCTTGACCAAACTGACTTTCCTTTCCACGAGCCTCACCACGAGTCGTGGTCTCAATCCGTTGTAAGAAATGGACATTTCAACCCACAAACAATGACTAGAATCAATGGGCCGTCACTTCTCTCCACAAATTGTGGTTCCCATCGCCTAAGTTCAAATTCTTCCAATGACAAAATAACGACACATTATTCCCGATAACGAGTCATTACACAATCCATTGTCACCACCGCCTCCCTAAACTACCATACCGCAAAAGATTACGATGACTTGGAAGTATCCAACCATTATTTCTTGGGTCGCCCGTCCCGTGATGTTTTTGCTAGTTATCTGCACTTTCAAGTTCAACTCCCGGGTCTATTCTACTCGTGGGGTATTGGCTGCATACACTAAGGCAAACAACCCCAGAACTTCAACAAAAAAAGAAAACAAACATAAAAATACAAACTAGAAAATAAAATTTTTAACCTACAAACAATTAAACAATATTCAAGTCCTTGGAAACGGCGCCAAAAATCGGATATAGTCCGCCGTACGTGCGGGTCGCTGGCAATATGTGATCCTCAAGTCCGCATATCATACCCAAGGGATCGGTCAATTTAATTGTTATAAGGTCGTCAATTTAATTTCACTAAAATACAAAACCAAGTAAACTGGAAGATTAGTTTGGTAAATTAAACTACTAAAATATAAAATATAAAATTAACTAAAATGCAAGCTTGATTGTACTTCGATAATGATGAAAGACTAGGGAAATGGCCCTTGGTTGGTTTCGTTGAGTTTTCCAACATAATTAAACTGACATGGCTTTACGGTTGCTAGTTGCAAGTTACTATCACATTTCTTGTCACTATCCCTAGCATCGAAGAACTATTTCATGAACTCTAACGCCTATATCCTTGGCGATAAAGAGAACAATTAAACGATGATTATGTATATTTGTATTTTAACTAAATGGGATTGAAGGGTATATCCCTATCCCCAACAACAACTTCTATCATATCACCAATAGGTTCAAGGGTCTTTGAATTTGTGTTCCTCGATTTATTTTTTAACCCTTTTGAATCCCTTTCCTGCCCACCGAAAGCCAACAGATTTAATTATAAAGTGATCAATCTCATAAATAATAAATTAACACAATTGAATACAAACAACCATAATTGAAGAATCAAACAAACTTTAATTAGTCTTTCAACAATAAACTATTCACCATGGCCACAACCCTAGAATATAAGTGACAAGTGGAATAATAAATATTTAGTCATCAGCATATGAAATATGAAGTAAAGAAGAGAAACCTAGTTGTAAAATTGTGTCTTCCTTACAAACGGCTTACAAGCTTTTCACAAAATGACTGGCAAGAATGAAAATGAGTAAAGATTGCCCAAGAAGTCCAAAAACTGTTTTAACAAATGACCTAAGGTCTCTATTTATAGATGATCCTTCAAATAACCTTCTTCTTCCCTTCAAGACTTGGCTTTAAAATCAGCATTTTCCACCATGGAATGATATTGGAATGCCATCCCTCCTATCTTGCCACACACTTTGTCAAATTTCAAACAATTTCAACTTCTTGACATTCCCCGGCATAAAGCCTCCCCTCTATCTCACCAAGGTGTTCATCAAATTTCCTAAGTCTCGGACACCTCTAGCGGGGCGCCACTCATCTCGCCAAATTTGTGAAGTGCAATTTCTCCAAAGTTTGAGGGTTGGAGCACTAGACTGAAGTTTTTGTTCTCTAAAGATTGGGAGTTGGTGCAGGGTGCCAACTATAGCACCAAACGCATCGCCTTCTCAAATCTTCATTTTTTGCGTCATTTTGAGCCCATTTTTCTTAATTTCCTTCTCAAATCAACTCAAATCATTTGTTAGCATATAAAAACACACATTCATGAATTTAAGTATAAAATATGGATTATGAACTCAAAACATAATCAAATATAGATAAAAACATGACAAATGGGCATAAAATATGCCTACCATTAGATGGTATCTTCTCATGTCGTAGCCTCTTCTATTCACCTCTATTTCCATGATTGAGTTATTATTCATATTTACTTCGTTATGACGCACTTGATTTCCCAGTTTGATCATATGTTCAATTCTAAGGCCTTAGCCTATTTCAATCTTTAGTCATTCTCCCGAATGTTGGAATGAAATGTATAATATTTGTTCTCATCAAACTATCCAGGTAGTCATTTGGGAATCTCCCTTGGCTCGGGTTATAGTAAATTAGTGGCCTTTAATTTCTCAAACAATTATGCCAATGATTCAGCTAATTGGGTACGACATATTGCAGCTGGCGCTGATTTTGTCTTGATATCAAAGGCGGAATGATTTTGGTGAAATAGAACTTGGACCAATTGTGATGGGTTTAGGTATTGAAGGTAATTTGGTTGAATATTGTAGGCATGACACGAATCGAGTGTCAATATTTGAATATGTTGATTATTGGGATTCTCAAGTAACTGGAAAATTCTTGTATTGGAGTAATGTAGCCATAAACATTACAACTTTCTTTCTTCCTCTTGGCACATTAGGATGGACATTGACAAAATAGTTTTTCAAGTTATTTATCGGTTGAATTTACTGACTAATTCTTTTCCCTAAGTGAAACTCCCCATTTTTCATGCAAAAGTTTATCATGGATATCATCTTTTCGAAGTACACCCTTCCCGATTGTGGATGAAATATTTTGTCAATTCACTCTCGTTTATCAATTTTTATACTCTTTCGGCCTCAAATCTCCATCATTGAGCATATTATTGGAATGACTTAGAGGGTTTCTTTTGTATATTGACGAGGGAAAACCAATCGAGTGTGATTTTTTTGTTACACTTTAAATGAGCCATAAAATTTTTTTGTTTGGTGTATCGGGTGAGAGCCTTATCGAAAACTCTAATGAACACCTTCATTAAGGAGTTTCTTAGTTTTGTTGATCCCTAACAATTTTTCACATTATGCTCTCGGGGATGAGCATGATATTATCCGTTCCATCGAATGAGTCCAACATTGGTGGCTTGTACCCAACCGGCACATCAAAATCTGATGATGCCTAAATCTTCATAATTCAAACTCGTGCCTCAAATTTCCTAGAGATGGTTAATTTTCCATTTTAAATCAAGGTAGCTCATTCACAAATGTGTTTTCCTCACTTTCCTCTCTTCCTAGTATTCATCAAGAATGTGACAGTAGTAGGCAATGGCGAAACCCGGCGTCTTAGTAATATACACGGGGACTGCGTCATTTTTGAAAGGTAGCGTTGTTCATCTATGGAAGGTTTTGTGTTAGAGGGTGAACAAAGGTGACGATATTGGGATGTGTCGAAGCCTGATAACAATGGGTTGTAAGGAGGAGGATTTCGCTGGTTATCAGTGTGAGCGGGAATAATGGGTCTGCTAAGTCTATGGTGGAAGTGGTGGTTGTGCTTCCGGGAAGTGTCTGACACAGGAGATTCAGTAGCGGGAAACAGAGAGAACGCACAGAGTAGTCGCTGGGCAAGTCGGGTCCTAGTCCCAATGTAGTTCCCCTTAATGTCATGAGTTGTTGCTCTAGGAGAACAATACATCTATCCTTGTTCATGTAGTTTCTTCTAAATGTTTCTGGTACAGCTTGTTGGTGCCGAACACTTCGGTAAGGTTTAATATCCTTATGTTAAATCATTCCTAGCTTGATTCGATCGCTATGTCGATCAACATAATCAACTCGTTGAGGGATAAAATACATATAATTGCAAAAATTTAAAAAGGGTCAAAAATCAATTAGGTTAATAGGCAAAAATATTTATACAGCTAGCATGTTGGGTTAAGTATACAAGAAATGTCAAGTAGACGCATCCTAATGTGCAAAGAGCCTCTTTTTTGCCGTGAGGTATGTCCGTTTCATATAACTTGATAACATACTGATTCAGGTTTTGACATGTTTCAGATTGAGAAGAATTATAGATATTTCTTTGATAATAGAATAGCGCATAATACATCAAAAGAAACAAGGTTGAAGAAAGTCATAATGATTCTAATGATGGTACAAAGAGATGTTGTGAGAGCGTAAATTTGGTACAAAAGAAAGAAGTGGGTCAAAAGGCAATTTTTTGAAAAAATATAATAGAAAGAGGCTAAATCATTGATAATAAAGTGTTTTATACAAAGGATGTCAAACGAAGCGAAGCTTCTTTAACTATACCCTACGTCCATAGACTCCGAAAGAAAATGGTTGGAGGAGATTTGACAATACTCCACATTCGTAGTCTTGAAAAGAATGTCCCACTGGAGGTGTAGTTTTGACCATACCAATGTGTGTCGACTAGAAAGAAGAATCAAACATTGATAATATCTCCACTTTTTTAGACTAAAAAGAGCGATAATCGGTAAAAGTATCAATCATAGATGGAGTTTTGATAATATTGTACGTCTAGTGACTTGAAGGAGATGTCGGTCAAAGAGAGTATTGACAATACTTCCATATATTCACCTCTAAAAGAGAAGGAGAAACGTTAGGAGCTTGACAATACCACGCCCATTGACAAGAGATTTTCTTCAAATTTTAAAGAAGGTCAACCCATATGTTATGACTTCGAAAGTTCTTAATACCTAGATAATCTGAATTAATTCTCACACAAGGCATGTCATTAGGTACAAAACTTGTTGACAAAAGGGTGGCTTTCTAGTTACAGCGACAATATCTCGAATTGTCCTATCTAAGGTAAATGCAACATGTAACTTATTTTTTCCTGAATAAGAGTTCTTCTTGATTTCATAGAATAAGACCGAATAATCATGAGAGGGTAGTATTGAAACTAAACATACTAACTTTGAAGATAGAAAATCCAAAAAAGGTTTGGAAAAGTGTAAGAACAACTCCTTGCATGAACCACAATGTGTATAATGTATGGACAATGATTCGATAAAAAGTGCAAATGACAAAGTTGTAGGAAAATAATAACATGTAGTGTCTTCAAAAAAATAAGGAACACAAGTTGGGATTTAGCTTGCATCCCTCTAAAAAAAAGCAATGTATATTGACAAGTAACAAGGAGAAAATAGCAGACAAAAATATTATGTATAAGTAAAAAAAAAGCAGCAGCTAAAAATGACCAAACATTTAATCTTAAACTAAATTCTAAGGTCAAAACTAAAATCTAATCCCCAAAGAAATTGGCCATTCTATGTGCCCTTATTTTTGAATTAATCAAAATATATTTGCAATGTCTAACTCTTCTCGCTTAGTTTAAAAGGTTTAGAGGAGCCACCTGTTTTAGAAAATATTATAAACCATTTGTGAAATATAAAACTCTATTTTAGTTTGCAAAAGCCATTAAAATTCTGAGCGAGGACTTTATTTACTCCAAGGTAAAGTGTTGTAAGGGAAGGTGTTAGGCATCCCTTGGAGCCTATCCGAAGCCAGTCTCAAATTTAGTCTACAGACATGGGTAGGAGATTATTTATTTTAATTATTATCTAATACAAAAGTGTTAAAAAAGTGATAAAAATGGGAGGTAAAGTGATTTGAAAACTATTTGAAATTAAATATATGAGGTATACAAAATATATAATTGATATACATAAAATATACGGGAGTGGTATACTTTTGATTTGTAAGATATACATGTATTAAATAACGGTAGTTGAAATAGAGTGTGAAAAATATAATAAAATAATGTTAAATCAATTTTTTAGTGAAATATATATGAAGGCCTAAGAAAATATAAATAATAACATGTATATACAAAATGTGATATGCATATGATATACAAGAATAAGTAATGTGAAAAATAATACATGTGAAGTAGTTGGAAAATAATGTACATGTATATATATACAGAGTATATAAAATATTACATATGAGATGAAATGTATTGTGTGTGTCTATATGTGAGTTACAAGTAACTTTTGAATGTTTATATGTATATGTGTATAATATGTGTAGTATATATTTATACACGGAGTCAAGTTATATATGAGGAACTAGTAAAAGTATCCGCGCTTCATGCGGTCATTTGAAACCACTGACTTTATAAAATAATATTTTTTATAAATTCTAATCAAAGTGAAACAAATAGATTAAAACAATAAATAATGCGTGAAAAATAACTTTATAAATTAAATAAATGACAAATATAAATTTATTTCTTTCAATTAGCACTAACACTTTCTCTTTTATAGTATCAAGCCATAAAAATACGATATCTACAATATGAAGAAAATCTATCAGCCTTTAGAACTACAATAATATATATCTTACATATGAAATTACATAGTAACAAATATTAATTGAGAAAAAGAAAATGATAGTAATATATTATCATTCATACTTGAATCAATTGCCTTTGATTTTACTTTATTATTTAGCCTTTTGTTTTCTGAAAGTGTTAATATTTGGAATTTTAGAAGAATCAAATAAATGTCAACGTAAAATATTAAATTTTTTAATAAATAAATTCACTATTGGTAAAAGGAACAATAGAAATGTGAAAAAAGGTGAATAGATATTCTAGTTTTTAACTTAATATTTCGTAGAAAGTCTAACTTCTCCCTTTTGTGACATAATATATCATTTAAATGTTTCCCATTTAAATGGCCCAAAAGAAATTATTAAAATAAAAAATAAAAGGGAGAATATGTCATGATTGCACAAAAAATCAACTAATTATATATACTTAAATGAAAAAAATATTTCAATAAATTAATAAGTTCCTTAGGTGCTTTATAATAAATCAGGATACCAAAGTGATAGGGTTCAATTTAAAACTATACTTTTATTCCAATGTTAGTCCAAAAATACACATATATTACTTTAAGAAGCATTTACAACTTGGCAGCTGAACTTGAAAATCCATCCACACTTCTTACCGAATGTGAGCAATAATTTATTGTATAGTAAATCAAAATCAAATTTACGTACAAATGAAAGTGTAAGGGAATAATTTGAACCCTTAATTCATATTAAGTTCTATTTACACATGTCAAATGACACTTACAAGTTGAAAATTTCAAATGCATAAATGTTTTAACCAACAAAATAAGAACTACAATATGAGGCCTGTCTCAATAACTTGAAATGAATGCTTTACTCTAAGACGTATGTGGTTTGCCCTTTTCTAGATTACGTGCATACTTAGAATTTACTATATACTATACCTGGATTCAATTATGTTGTATTCTTATGGCTTGATATGTCTTTGGACTACAGAAGTTTCACTACCATGTTCCTAAATGGATCGTTCGACACACATCCTTGAAGACATGTCAAAATTTTGTTACTTCGTCTTCTTTTGTCATGCTATGATTTATTGAGTATATCAAAGGCTAATAAGGATTTTAAAGTCTTTAACATTTTTACCATAGGCATACCAAATTTGAATTTATCTTAATATATATATATATTATGTATATATATATATATATATATAGATCTTTAAAGAAAATCCGATTGTACCTTCAGCAATTTCAAAAGAATAAAACTCGGGGCAAATGCTCAATTAGCATATACTTCCGATATCAATTCATAGGTCTAATAAATGACATTGACCTTCAATGTATATCCTACTACCATTACACCAAAAGAATATAAATTATTATAGAAAAAAATTAGATAACCCAGAAACTGTAGACTAATGCATGCAGCAATACAAGTATACATAGAATTAGAGGAGGAACGTCTACTATTCCAATGTGAAGGAAAATCATTCTATTGTGATTTTCCGATGAAACTTAGATATCTATATTTTTATGTAATTCTATTAATATGGGAATATTTTTTCAAGATCATGTGTCTGGGGTAAAACAAGTTTGAGTAATAGACACAATCTTTTATTATACCTTTTAATGTGCTTCTTATCATTCAAAGGCCGATTTTAAATAATTGCTAGCTGCGCATTAGAAATGTAATTCCCGCAGACCGCAGTAGTGAAGTCATATATATGATTAAAAATATCTAACCTTTAAACAAAATTAGATCAGTCTCTTCCAAAATAAAACTCAACAAAAGCAACTATATATAGAGGTCGTGATCTAAAAATCAGAAATTTATCAAACTCACTAACTCAACAATCAAGGTTCAAAATTAGCTCAATACAAAAAAAAGATAATTTTTCAGAAAATCATCAAAATAGATGGATAAATGACATAAAACTTTTACAAATCAGTTGTAGCTTCGTGGGAGAAGAGAATTGAACCCCGATAAAAATCTTTGAAAGTCATCATAGCTTTCTTCTTCTTCCTTTTTCTTGTACTTTATAAGATCTCCCCAATCTTTTTGCCCTCTATAGTCTTAAATTGGAGATTTTTGCTTTAGCTTTTACAAACTAAATTAACTCATAATTTATGAGAGTGTATAAAGTAAGATTAAACATAATGAAGAAAGATTATTAACAAATTTCAATACTTTGGTGAAATAATGAAACAATAAGAATTCTCTTATACTTTTAAATGTAAAATTTGCTGAATAGTTATGTGACCCTCATGAATGTTGGTTGTAATTTGATCACCGATAACCTCGGTAAAATTCAAATACAATGTGAGAAAATTCAATCAAAAAAATGCTGATTCTTGGTTAAAAAATTATTTTACTCAACAATGTTAAGAATACCAAGAATTTATACAAATATAGCATTGGCGCAACTTAAGTAGGTTGAAGTATAGAAATACAACGAAGATCTCATCTTCAAGAACTTAATTATATTAACAACATATATTTTCTTAGGATAAAAACGATACAGAAAGTAATGCTATATACAATTTTCAATTTTCTAAAAGATTAAAAGAAGAACTTTATAGATTCTTCATTTGAAAAAACTATATAAAAGTCAAGATTTACTCAAGTTTAAGCTAATGAATCGGTAAGTGCTATTAGCTATAACTCAAGGGAACAACTTCAATGTGGAATACTAATTTTGGTTGGTCATTCAGAATTATTGAAAAAGAAGAAACATAACAATTCGGTGAAATGTTCATTTCAAGGGTAAAATATCTTATTGATATGTAAAATCTTTTTCAAACACAAATGTCAGCATCAAATTATCTTGAATCCACACATAAAGGAGCAAATCAAAATTGAACTTCTAGTAAGAATTTAATGCAAATGTGTAAGAGGAACTTGATGACCAATGATATAAAAAAAATCAAAAGTTCACTCCAAATAATATTTTCAATTAAAATATTAGCACGTATAGTTCATATGACTCCTTTATAAAGCAAGATTAGAAATTTCATTGTATGTGTGTGTGTTGTTCAACATCAAAGTTGTATGACAAAGTATACAAAATTATTTTTTTCCTTTCTTGGTAAGTGCAATTGAAGACTAAAATACACAAACACATAGAGAGTTACATAGAGTATTTAGTTTTTTAGATAAATAAGGTTTTGAGAAATTAGAGGAAGAGACTCACTTTTAGGATTAGTAAAAGTGGTTTTTAATTTTTTTTAAAATAGAATAGTCAGGAAAAAAATGACTTAGCTTATTTTTATTGCTTTTCGAATAAGAGGAGGAAAATTCTCGTATAATGATGAGTGATAGATTCAATATAATACCATAAGTATTTGATTTCACGCTCATTTCATTTTGTGCCGTTGATCAAGAAAAAGAAGAGATGCAAGTGCAGAGAATAAAGTTATGAATTTTTTTATCATCCCATTAATGGTCAAACATGACAAAACTGTGAAATTTTCCGTTCTTACTTTTTTTATTCATTTTTTAAAATAAAGGCTGCCTTCAAAGTTGTAATCAAAAGCTTTACTTGCTTATATATAAATTATTAGTGTTCTTAAAATTCAAAATTTTATTTTGCTTTAATTTAAGCCAACATTGGGTGAGTCTTGGGGTAACTATAAACGTTGTCGTCATATGAGAAGGTTACATGTTCAAGTTGTGAAACAACCTCTAGAAATAATGTAAAGTAATAGCAAGAAGCAATAAGACTCCACTTGATTTGACTTTTCCCCGAACACACCACATAGCGGTTCTCAAATGCACCGGGCTCGTTTTTCAAGGTTAAACCAAGGATCACGTGTTATATTACCAACAAATATTATATAAAATAAGATTGATAATCAAGTTCGTCTATTTTTTTTAATATAGACAATAAAAATAATTATTATATTTATTATGAAAGTGATTGATAAATAGTGGCATGTATGCAATATCTCATTAGTTTTTGGGGGAGAGACTATATTCTTACCCTAAAATAAAGTGTATAACTTATCCAGAAATTATTTTAAGCATTTAATTATTCTAATTCTAAGTACGTTGACAAAACTCGAAAAAAACACCCCCTCTTATTCTTAAATACATAACTATTGTTAGACCGCCCAAATTCTAAAGGGATCCAACCTACAGGTTCCACTAACAAAAACGTATGGGCGTAAGAACCTGAAACTTTTGTATGTCAAAACTTCGCATCTTATTTTTCTAAAATTCCAACAGAACATGTGTTACTAAAATCCTTCAAGTGTAAGAATGTATTTTTGTATATTTCGTGAAAGATTAAATAAATCTCATAAATAGGTAGAAAATTAATCAAAAGATGCATTTTTTAGTTATGTAATAAACCTAAACGTAGCAGAAT
The DNA here is from genome assembly GCA_018107945.1 of Datura stramonium. Classification (NCBI taxonomy): domain Eukaryota; kingdom Viridiplantae; phylum Streptophyta; class Magnoliopsida; order Solanales; family Solanaceae; genus Datura; species Datura stramonium. The sequence goes on along the minus strand of JACEIK010000482.1, from coordinate 64,301 downwards.
TCCAAAGAATATAAATTTAAAGATAATGAAATATCAATGAACATTTAAAAACTAAAAATCACAAAAAGAGAAAAGAGAAGATTTACCTGGTGGCAAGGAGTAATTTTGGGCGTAATCCCTAATCGAGAAGAATAACTTTGTCCCTTAGCTTATCCTTTATTGAGGTAATAAATTCCTAAATTAAACCAATGTTATGGTAGCTGCTTCTTTTCATAAAATAATATTGACAACCAAGTCTGACTGTCTTTCCAATGATAGACAATAAAACAATTATTATATTTATTATGAAAGTGGTTGGTGTTACTGACCAATATGGAATATCTCATTAATTTTCAAGGGAGAGACTCATGTTCTTACCCTTATAAAAAAGTGTAGAACTTATCATGAAACTATTTTAAGCATCTAATTATTCTAATTCTAAGTACCTTGACAAAACTCAATAGAAACACTCCTTATTCTTGAATTCATAATTATTGTTTGGACTGTCCAAACTCCTAAAGGACACCAACTTATTGTGTGGTTGCAGTCTAACAGAAACAGAAGGGTGGAAGAACCTGAAACATTTGTATGTCAAAAGTTTGCGGCTTATTTTCCTAAAATTTCAACATAAGAGATGTTACTAAAATCCTTCATGTGTAAGAATATAATTTTTATATATTTTGTTAATGATTAAATTAATTT
>JACEIK010000481.1:357255-368482 GCA_018107945.1 Datura stramonium | reverse complement strand
ATATCATACCATGCTCACTTCTACGTGTAGGTTCAAATATACCTTCGATTAAGTTTTATGTAAAATAAGAGCATATTTGACCCAATAAAATAATGATAGAGACATAATAAAATTAAATTATTACTGAAGAAAAAATATGATAAATATCAGATAGTATTTTTAAGTTTCATTTTGGGTATTGAATAGCTAGTAAAGTATAAACACATAATGCAAAGGGTTTAGCGTGGGATCATCAAAATATAGTGAAGTTGCATTTTCAAGGTTTGACGAACAAGATGTATGACCTCAAAACACATCTACGTAACGGCTTATGATACTTATTTTTATTAATTAATTAATGCACGTAAGCATTTTTGTCGTCTATAAAGAAATCAGCCATCTTCCAAAACCAAAACTTCGGCTCTCTCCTTTAAAAAAAAAAGGTTGGCCCCCCAGAAACTACCAAGGGCCTCTTTCCCTCTCCCTTGTGGTCTTTGTCACTTCCATCTTTAGAGTTTAGACCGACCCGTACCCCTCAAACAATGCACAAATTCCACGCATTTGCATAATGCATACATATATATATAAAATCCATTTTTTTACAAATACAAAAATGTAAAATTCTAAATCAAACCGCCTTAAGCAGCAAATCATAATTACTTCTCCAAATCTCACCCAATCCTCATCCCTCGCTTTTTCTTAGATCCTCTTTTTCAGTCTTTCTTTTTACCGATAGCAATTCATTGCATGTGAAGTTTGATTTCGAATCTCCCCACATTTCCACTTTATTCAACTCTCTTCCCTATTTTTTGGTTAGATTAGACAATGGCGATCATGGAATTGCCGGAGAGCCTAGGAACGGCAACCGCTTCGGGTATTGAAAACCTCAACTCCGATCTTAATCAACCAGTCCGGAGAAGACGTGGCAGTAATGGTTTTGAGCCGGCTACTGCAATCAACAGTTCTGATGTGAATACGACTGACGATATCAGAGATGTATGCGGCACCGCTGCTGGATTTGAAACGATGAATGAGCGCACTAAATCGGTTGGTGAGTCCAGTCATGGAAATCGAAGGGAGGAGGTCAGGAACGATGATGTTGCCAATGGCGAGGAAAGCAAAACAACCGAAGCAACAACGCCCTATAAATTCTCTTACCGGGCGTCCGCGCCAGCTCACAGGCGAATCAAGGAGAGCCCTCTCAGCTCCGACGCCATATTCAGACAGGTGTGTGTATTATTCACCCCGCTGCTTTTGACCTGTTGCTCTGTTATTACTTCTTGTAAATCCGGGTTTCGCAAATTGTATATAAGGGTATGACATTGCTGATATTCCTAATTTGAGTTTGCAATGATTCTATAAACAGAATAATTTCGGGTGTCACAAGATTATGGCCTCATTTGTGCTACCTCCTTGTCATAGGAGGTAAAACAAGCTTTGTGTTGATTGGTAGCATGTCTGTTTTATGATGTACTTGTGATCTGTGATTTGTGAGGCAATGAATCTAAATGCCCCAGTCCAAGAGTATTTCTCAATTTGCTGATTACCTGTTAAAGGCAGGGAATAATAGTGGTGATAATAATCAGTTGCAGAAGTAGAAGTGCATAGGCATTTGATATCGTGTCTACGTTTCAATTGGAATAAATTATGGTGTGTGCTGTAGATGACAGAGCACACCCTTCAACACTTTAGTTATAGCAGTTTGCATAACTGTTAATTTCCTATTTCCAGATAGAAAATAAATACAAAGGACTTGTATCATATTTGAGGGTTAATACGGTTAAGGTTTTAAAGAAAATGAAAATCTTTATTGTAATGGACTGGAAAAACATGCTGAAATGGGGCTAAAAAGAGGTGAAAAGGCACATGGGCTTAGAGAAAGTTCTTATTTTTCTTCAAAAAAGTTTGTTCCTTCCTTCATTTTGTGGGGTCTCGTCCATGTTGTTGTGAAATCCCCTATGTTATGTGGTCATTTTCCAAGTTGTCATATGTGAAGTGGATATTGTTGAATTCGACAATTGACAGCCTGTTTGATGATGGTAAAACAAAAAGCCAATGTAAGACATGACAGATAGCTTAGATTGTAACATAACTTTTTGGTTTTCATTGAACTACTCACTCGACAATAAGTCAAACTTTAGCGTTGTGATAGGCTGTTGTTTTTGAGCAAAGAGAATATATTTTTATTGTCTGTTGGCCCCATGCACTAGAATTATAAAGGATATCCTTCCCAAAGCACTATCAGTACAGATGATACTAAGTACTTATATAATGCTAAAAAATCCGGTGAAGAATAAGAATGTCACTATTAAATGCATTTGGATTTTTGCATAAGCCTATGATTTCATCGGGCAACTTGGCTTCCTCATTTGCTTGAGTGAAATTGTCTACTAAAAAGGATCAGTTGTGCCAAGGTGTAGTAGTTTGTCTTTTATTACATATGAACTTCAAAGAGACTGCTCGCACATTAGTCCTACACTTTTGTTAGCATCAGCAAGACTTTCCATCAGAGGAAACTAGCTTTTCAATTTGCAAGCGTCCTTGATGTATTTCATTCATGCACATGACCTAGACCTAGAGTCTAAGTTAAAATCTTGCTGTTCCAAGTTGTTTTCATGTACTGGTTTCAGTTTTTGGATGTATCAACTGTTATTCTATGATTGCCAAAAGGTATTCCTGTCACTGACAGTGATCATGCAGAAGAAGAAAATGTGCTTACCCATCATTTGAAAGATAGGGTACTAAAACAAAGTGGTCATCCGAAAAGGTAGTCCTGCCACTGTCAGTTATCATGCCACAAGAGAAGCTGTACTTAACACCATCTAAATAATTGATTTTCACCCTGCATGATCTAGGACAAGTCATAGTATATTACAGTCACCAAAATGTTCAGGAGAAACTATATATAATTGTCAATGGATAATGAGTTATTGATTTTTGGTTTGATCACAAAGAGGTAATATTCGCCCTACATTGTGCTTATAGGTGAAAAGTGTAGCAGGAGACCTTGACAAATGATAAGAGTTACTGTGTAATATTATCAGTATTCCCTAATGATTTTTGAACTAAGGAAGACAGTGCAAGTTGGCAAAATTTTTGCAGACGAAAGATCCTCATTTTGGCGTTCTTCTCGATTGCATTTCATGTGGCTCACAAGTACTTATAGCATAATATTCACTATAAAAGAGTTACTATGCTATATTATCAGTATTCCATAGCGTAGTGATGTATGAACTACTGAAGAAAGTGGAAGTCTGCAAACTTTTTGTGGATTAAAGAATTTCAGTTTTGTGTTTTTCTTGACTGCATCTCATGTCGCTCACAAGCGCTCGTAGCTTTCTTAAAGCGCGTGTGCCTCTCTTTACTGACTTCCAATATATGGTTCTTGTGGTAGAGTCATGCAGGCCTGTTCAATCTCTGTGTGGTGGTGCTGATTGCTGTTAACAGCAGGCTGATTATTGAGAATTTGATGAAGGTATACATCTTTCTATAGTATCACTCTAATTAATTTGACTAGACATTGCAATTGTTGCCTGCCCACTTGTTTGATGCATCAGTATCATCATCAAAGCCAATCAATGAATAGGAATAGGGTTACAGAAGAGATTATATGTCATTTCAAAATGTTTCAAGTATTATACTGCAGATGACAAACTTTGACTACGATTGCAGTATGGGCTGTTAATTAGGGCTGGCTTTTGGTTTAGTTCGAAGTCTTTAAGGGATTGGCCGCTTCTAATGTGCTGGTATTGCCACCTTGAGCCCATTCTCTCTTTGCTCTGGTCTTAATACCTACTATTCTTTAGACAAATAATTTGAAAGTCTTCATGTGCTTCCAGTCTCAGTCTCCAACTTTTGCCTCTCACTGCTTTCCTTGTGGAGAAGATGGCACAGAAAAGGCATATGACTGAGCGCGTAAGTCTAGATCACCTCTTTTTCTCTGTTTCTTTTTTTTTTCTTTTCTAAAATCTATCCTTATCATGCAAAGTGAATTTCTTTCACATGGAGTTCTCACTGACTTGTTTTCCCGTTTATAGTGAAGGAGGTTTATGCTGGTGTGTTTGTGGCCATTGTGATTTGTCATCTGTGATGTTTTGACTATTTTTTATGATCCTTAAATACTTTAAGACACAAACTTAATCAAGAAATTTTTCTGTGTGATGCTGCAGGTGGTGGTCATTCTTCACATAACTATAACAACAGCTGCCATTTTGTATCCAGTTCTGGTTATTCTTAAGTATGTGTTTATGCGCTGTAATCATGAAACTTTAATATATTTCCTCTTAAAAGTGTATGATAGGCGGCTCTTGCGGCTGCCATGTTTGTGGTAAAACTGGAAAATTTTCTATCTACAACTGCTGAATATCATAGATTTCAAAAGATGCCTATTTATTGGGAGAGGAGTTCTGCATAGGAACTGTTCCTAATATTTGTTTCTGAGTTTTAACTGTTCAAGACATTTTTATACCTTCATTTTGGGATATTGGGTAGGATAACCACTGGTGTAAAATTTGGATTACCATTATGAGGGGAGAATTTTCAACTGTACCTGTCCAACTTATATTTCTCTCGCTGGTATTGAAAATAATATCAAGTTAATGTGTTTTAAACTGCACAGGTGTGATTCTGCTTTTCTGTCTGGTGTCATATTGATGCTCGTTGCTTGCATTGTGTGGATGAAGCTGGTTTCGTATGCACATACAAGTCATGATATGAGACAGCTTGTGAAGTCTATGGATAAGGTATTATTTATCGGTGTCCTCTTCTCATGGACCCATAGGATCTGGCCTTGATTAAAGCTTCATTGTGGTGTGAATAATAAAAATCACTAGATTAACCAACTTCAGCGATTTAGCTTATTCTTGTGGTTTGAGCAATATTAATATTGAGTCTCTTATATCTGGCTTATTGATGTTTTTTTCTTTTCTTTGTCGCTTATTTATGTTGTTAGGTTGAAACTTCAGATGCAGATTACTCTTATGATGTTAGCTTCAAGAGTTTGGCTTACTTCATGGTTGCTCCAACATTATGTTATCAGGTAGGATCAGTTAAATGTTGCAAAATTTTATCCAGATTTTCTTCCATTGTAGAGAACCTGCATCATAAACGTCGTTAGCTTATGTAGGATAATAGTGACACCTTGCCTTCGAAAGACCTAAAGGAGTTAAATTATGCTCCTAGGCACATTCCCTAAGAATCTTCTCTCCTACTTCTTAGGAGGGGAGAACTCCCCTTCCGGTGGTCTTCCTGCTGTAAACACCTTTTCTTTGTTCACTCTTCCTAAGCTATTACCTTCTGTACTAGCTTTTAACCCTTTTCTTCCTTTTGATAAGTTAAGATAGTGCTTCTCTCATCAAATGGGGACAATAGGATTTATTTCAATGCTGGATTTAAGTCCTTTGACATCACTAGAGTCCTCCAACCGTTCAGTTTGGTATGAGTGGGTGGGAGAAGTCACAAGATGATGAGAAGACCGACCATGAGTAGTGAGCTAATGGAATGGACCTGTTTTACTCTAAAAGAAGCCTCAAGAGACCAAAAAAAGGTGCTCAGGAGATGGAAAACCACAGAACTTGATTTAGAACACTTTTGCACCAGGAAACATAATGAGCATGGTAGATATATGAGCATCTTGTCTCTAAATGGTGGTGGAAGATCAGTCCTTATTATCCATGAATCAGCTTTAAATGCAGGTTGGTGTGACATAACATTTAAAATTGAGAACTTCATAAATGTTACAGAAAGCTGGAAGTGGTAGCCCTTCCTAGAGTAACTGAAGCCAACTCAACTACCCATATTCAAAGGCAGTAAGAGAGAGTAAATGGCAATCAAGGAATCTTCGTGAAGTAGAGATGAGTAGCAAGAAGAAAAAACATTTATGTCTTTGACCCATCTGGCACTAAGGATGACGGGCTTTTTAGAAGATGTTCTATTGAGTAGTGGGTAGTTTGGAGAGGTGGCTAAGGAAAGACCTACTTGCTGGAATAAGGAGATGGTTAGCGGCAAATGTGAAAAATGCATTTGGGGTGAATATCTATGAGAAGTGTGGGATTACACTGGATATGTTGTTATATCTATGATATGTGTAGAGACATATTTCTATTCAAGTTCCCGGATAGATTTATTACTGAGAAAATTCTCCAAGGGTAATGGTGCTGGAAGAAATTCAGGTTTCACCTCGAATAGTGAAGTCCAATGGTGGGGTGTGTCTCAAACTCCATCAAAGTCAAGAATACATGGATGAAAGAATGGAATCCCTTTACATCTGTGGTTGCAGAAAGTATTTCAAGAAATATGGGAAATCTGTGGGGGTTGGATGGCTATAGAGGAGGAAATAGAACTTAAAAACCATCTCAAATGGGCAAGAATTTTGGTTTCAATTGATGATAGAAGTTTGCTGGCAGAAGTCTCGATAACTCGAAATGGAATCACCTTTTACATCCCAATTTGGCCGAGAGCAAAACAATATTTAAAATCTCACCAGTATCTGCCAATGGTTTTGCCAGAGAAGAGGAAACCGACGTAGGGCCAGATTAATGCTAATATCTATTGGGCAAAGAAGGATACCTTTATGGGTAAATACAAGAATCCCTTCAATTTAGTGATTTAACTGGAAGAAAACATGTAGGGCGTATTGTGTCAACAACTGGTGGAGTTAATATGGGTGTGACATGTAACATGCAGGTGTACACTTCAAATGAATTTTCAAAATTAGGCCTCTAGTTCGAGCCTGGTTCTGGGGCTTCATCAAAATAGAGTTTTGGGCTTGATTTGGCAGGCCAAGTCATTTTTAATGATATACTCGACAATAACTTACCTATCCTTTATAATGATTGCTTTATTGAAGTTCTGGATACTTGTACTCCCGGCTATGTCGCATGCAAGATTGCAAAACACAGTAGAATCAAACTCCTATGCAAAGGCGATGATGAACACAATTGGGGTTGAGACTGGGGAAGCTATACAGATGATAGATGGAAAGAACTATAACTCAAGGTAAGGGGAGATGACGGGAGGCTTATTTACGATAACTCGATTGTATTAGCAAATCAGCTACAATAGAGAATGGGAGGTAGAGGAGGCTGAACCTATTCTTTTCGAACAGCAACAATCTATTCTTGACAAAGAGAGGGAAGCAACACTCTGGATATATCAAAATATAATTAAATTGAGCAAATTATTGGGTGGATTTTCAGGGCCACGAAGAGGAGGATATAGAATTGTTATTACAAATTGGTAGTGTAGACAAGATAGAAGATGGAACCTAACACCGAATGCAAGAAAACAAGATTCAAACGTGCCCAGGAATTAAAGGATTAGTTACCTTTGATGTTAAATTCAAGAGTAATGGGAATATGAGTCGGGGGAGGAATATGATTTCTATTAACTCGTGCAATTCAAACTAGTTTCACGGAATATGTTAGAGGATTGAATGATCGAGACAAAAGAATTGTGAAGAGGCTGTTGTTAAATCAGAAAGCAGACATCATCTGCTTTCGGGAGACTAAACTTGAGGGCGACATTACAAATATGTTTAAACAGATATGGGGAGAAAGATGGGTTAGATTTGCTTGTTTGGAGTCTAGTGGCACAAGAGGGAGTCATGTTCTTCTGGGATTGTAGAGCTTGGAAGGGGGAGATTTTGGAAATAGGTATACTGTGACTTGTTAATTTGAGCATAACTACAAAATTTCACATCATACCATTGAGGGTGTATGCCCCTAATTGCTATAGCGAAAGAAGGTCAATTCAGGAAGAAATTGGATTTGTCAGGGAATTGATGGATGAAGGGTCTTGGGCTGTTTGTGACTTTGTGGTGACTTCAATGTCACTAGATTTAATAAGAAGAGAAACTGCATTAGAAGAACAAAGGGTATGGTGGAGTTCTTTGATTTTATTGAAGACATGAGCTTACTTGACTTCCACTTAGAAGATGACACCTTCACTTGATTCAAAGGGGATAGTCAAGAAGTTGCTTCCAGAATTGATAGGATTTTGGTCTCTGAGGAATGGAAGACAGCTTTGGCAATATAAAACAGCCCCCTCTTTAGAGATTGGCTAGGTTCCGGAGGCTTTATTGATATTAGATAATGGTGGAGTTCCTTCAACTTTACAGGGAGACCCGATTATATACTGACCTGCAAATTAAAAGCTCTTAGGACAAAGATTAAGGAATGGAGCGAAAGTGAGTGAGGAAACCTAGGTTCCCAAAGGAAGAAATTACTAAGACAAATGGCAGAACTGGATGCAATACTAAATGACAGAGTACTAACAGAGGAACAAGTAAGAAGGAAGTAATCTTTATGGAGTATGAGGAATTGATTGAAAATGAAGAGATCTCTTGGAGACAAAAATCAGAGGACCCTTTGGTTAAAAGAAGGTGACATAACACTAAGTTCTTTCACAAAATGGCAAATGCACACACCAGATTCAACAATATTGATCAACTTCTAATCTAGGGAGTTAGTTGTGACGGAAGAGCCAACTGGATTTGAGGGAGAAATCATTCATTTAAATTAGAAGCTATACATATAAACCATAAAATGGAAAACTTCCTCACATTATACATCAAAGGAGGAAAAGGAGTACTTACAAGGCAATTTTGAAGAAAATGAAGTTCTGAGGTGTCTAGAGTTGTGTGCAACTAATAGGGCTTCTGGTCCAGATGGATTTACCATGAGTCTCTTCATCAAATGCTAGGAAGTAGTGAAGCAAGATATTATGAATGCTTTTCAAAACTCCTATGATCAAGAAGTTTCTGAAGGGAGCTTCAATGTAATATTTATAGCCCTTATCCCTAAGAAGAAAGGTGCTAAAGAACTAAAGGATTTCAAGCCTATAAGTTTGATAGGCAACATATACAAGTCGTTCTCTAAAGTGTTGACAAAGAGACTAAGGGGTGATTACAAAACTGGTGGATACTCAACAAATGACTTTCATTAAAGAAAAACAAATCATGGATGTTTTAGTGGCTAATGAAGCTGTTGATTCCAGACTTAAGCAAAAGAAACCTAGAATCTTTTGCAAGCAAGACATCGAGAAAATATATGATCATGTTAACTAGAGTTATCTTCTTAGTTTATGGGATAAGATGGGATTTGGGCCGAAGTGAATACATTGGATCAAGCAGTGGATTTCAATTGTTAGCTTTTCAGTCCTGATAAATGGTTCTCCTGTATGCTTTTTTAAAGCACAAAGAGGGCTCAGACAAGGAGATCTTTTGTCACCCTTTCTATCCTTGCTAGTTATGGAAGGCCTCAACAACATGGTTAAAACGACTAATTTGAATGGTTGGATAAGAAGTTTTGACGTAGCTAGAGATAACAGAGACAACTTGGAGGTGACTCATCTTCAGTATTGCTGATGGCACACTCATCTTTTGTGATGCTTAAGAAGAACAACTTAGAACCCGTTTGGTTTAGCTGAAAAAAGTGACTTTTAAGCATAAGTGCTTAAAGCACTTTTTAAGTGCTGAAACTTATTTTATAAATAAGTAGTTATGTGTTTGGATAAAAGTGCTGAAGCTGAAAAAAAGTTGTTGATGTGTTTGGTATATGTTGATGTGTTTGGTATATAAGTGCCGTTAAGGCACTTATTTTGGGTGAAATGACCGAATTGCCCTTAAAGTCATAATAATTATAAAAATCAATTATTATATATTTATATTTCTAAAATAATTAAAATTTAAATTAATTTATATTTTTATTTATTTTTAATATAAACTAATCATGTTAAGTATTTTTAGTTTTTAAATATATAATTTAAAGAAAATTAGGTAAATTTCCCCTTTACTTTTTATTAGGAATATAGTTCTATTTTTTTATTTGTAAACTCGAATATAATAATTTAAATGAATTAATACTACCTCAATCTTTTTCGCATTTTAAATTATTTTTTCTAATATGCAAATTTTTTTTTTTGTCGTAGATTTGAGTGTGGGTATTATTGAAATTAAGAAAATATTATGGGATAAAAAAGCAAATAGTTTGGTCAAACTTAAATGGCTTATAAGTTAAAATAAAAAGTTGGCAACATACCAACTTTTGGGCTTTTTTTTAAAGCACTTCTTAATTTTTTTAATCACTTTTTGGTAAAAATCAAACACTACAAAAGTTAAAAAGTGCTTATAAGCCGGTTTGACCAACTTATAAGCTAAAGCAAACACCCTCTTAGATATCCGGGGCGAGTAATGTTCTATTTTGAGTTAGGCTTACACATCAAGGAGGAAAAGTTTTATGTTTCATCAATGAAGGTAAATATGGATCACCTAGCTACAATCCTAGGTGGTGAAATTTGGTACTCTTTCAACTATCTATCTTGCAAAGGGCGTATTTTAAGAGGGGTTCTCGAACAGATGAACCTACGCTCTCCTCCCTAGACCATGCATATTAGGTTATATATATTTTAAAAATATTTAACTTCTTAAATGTGTGAACTCAAGCTTAAAGTGTCATATAATGCAATGATGATTGGGTGCATCTCTCTAATTAAAGTTAGAAATTCAAGTCTTATGTCCGCTCTTTTTTTTTTTTCGTTCCTAAAATTGGGTAACACCGCCCCTATGGTTATTGGTAGCATTTCTTGCGTTTTAATTAAATACTTTTTTTCCTTTATTTGGTTTAATCTTGCAAGTTTTCAAGTCTCATTGAAATTCCTGTTTTTCTTCTATCACTGTAATTTTTTTTAGGGAAAATGGCTTAAAACACACTTTAAGTTTACCCGAAATTGCCGTTACACACTCCAACTTCGCGGGGTCCTACAGCCTCTAAGAAAGTATTTTTAACTAAAATTATTAAACCCCTAACTACTTAGGTGGTAAAGAAAGTGTAATATACTCTCTCTTTAAGAGAGTAAGAGCAACAAAATATGCTAAAATTTTATTTTCATAATATTTTTTTTTTACTTTTCTCTTTTATTTCTCTGTCTTTCTTATTCTCTTATCTTCTTCATTGTTAACACTTAGTCACCGAAGTTGGCACCGGCGGCAATGTCAATACTTCCATTACCACCACAAGTCTTCACTTGAATTAATGTTGCCCCGCCACCATTTCCTCCACCTCAAAAGTCGTTAATTTTCAGACTTTCTTTCGACAATTTTCCTCCGGTCAAACTTTCTCCGGCAATCTTCCTCCGGCCAAACTAATTCGGCAATCTTCCTCCGACCAAACTTCCATGGTCAAAAAGTAATAACTTTTCTTCTCTCCTCTCTCACGAATCATTCTCTTTAATTTTTTTTCTGATATATATA
>JACEIK010000481.1:282215-293667 GCA_018107945.1 Datura stramonium | reverse complement strand
ATAAAAAATATTAAAGAAAGATATTTCTGGATCAAACTATTAACGATGAATATTTTTATTTAATTTCACATAGTTTAAAAAGATTTTTGATCCTTTTCCTTTATTATAATAAACTCATCTACCTCACCTTCTGTAACTGTCAATGTCATACAGAAGCTAGTTTTCGATTAATGTTGAGAATTTACAGAAAGCAATCAATAGAGAGAAGCTCAAACCTCTCTACCTTTTAATATTACCATTCTTAGTTCACCGTCAATAACGATCATCTGGACCTAATGTCCATGGTAGGTTTATAGAGTCCGCTGCTTTAACCACCCACCTTACCCCTAGATTCTCCCTCTTCTCTAGACTAAAACTTTGCACCGCTCTCTTCTAAGATATTTGGATAAAGAGATCCATCCCTAGAGGCCCATAATCCTCAAGTGAGCAGATGGAATATTCAATAGTTTACAAAAGGCCGTACTCTGATTAAAGGGAAAAAATCAACGTAGATCGTAATCTTGATGAGATGCTAAGGAACTGCATGAACTCAGGGAGAAGGAGGAGAGTCAATCTTCCTCACACATCCTTTGAGTTTACTAAAGGAAAGGCTATTGTTTTGTTCACCAAAGAGGAAGATGACCTTCTAGTTGAGACTTGCAAGATCACAGTGATAGGTAATTTCTTGAGAATCAGACCTTCTATTGATAGAATTTGGGCAGATTTTATTAAGAATGTGACTTTGAAAAGGGCTGTGAGAATTGGGTTTACAATATGCATCATGTGCTCATTGATTTTGAATTGGATGAAGACCATAGAAATATCTATAGTAGGAATTTTCTCCCAATTTGTGGAGGCAAATGAAACTTCTCAAATGGATAAAAGATTTTAAACCAGAGAAAGAGACCATTCTTGACCCTGTGTGGGTGAATCTGGCCAATCTTCCTTGGAATTACTATGAGTGGGATGCTTTATGTCATATTTTATCCCCTGTTGGCATTTTGACCATTACAGACAAGGCCACTCTAGCTAAAACGAGACCTACTATTGCTAAGGTAAAGGTTGAAATTGATGTCACAAAACAACTCCTAAAAAAGGTTCAAGCTGAAATTGTAATTCAATAGGAATGAAGGAGTTTGTAGTGCAACGGCCGAAATTTGAATTTATACCAAAATTTTGCTACAACTTTAGAATGCAAGGTCATAATGATCTAATTGTAGATCTCTACACCTTGAGAAAAATGACTTTGCCAACAAAGAAAATAAAGAAAAATGTGTTATGGAGGTACATATAACAAATGACAAGGTTCATAAGCGACCGAGAGATATGTCTACGCAAAAGGATAATTCAAGGCCCCCCTGAAACAAACCTGGAGATGGATTCAGATATTACTAGAGAGCCAAAGAAAAGCCTGGAGGAAGAGAGATGGACCACCGTGGTTAGGAATAAGGGTCAAAAATAAAAGGAAAGGCAATGGAAAGAAGTAACAATCTACGAAGAATGTGCCAGAATGTAGAAGTACAAAGGTATTTGATAACTCAGGCCCTCATTTCCATGACAAAAAAATCATGGATACTACAGAAGCTTCCATAAAAATGTCAACAAAAGCCAACATTCTTAAACAAGGGAAGAAATACCATGGTAACAGAATCCCTATTGCCATAGAAGAGGAAAACCAAGATCCCTTGTCATGACCCGAACGTAGACCCTGATCGCAACACGGGATAAGGAGCCCTAAGAGACTCCAAGTCGACCCATGGTATGAACATACATCTAACTCAATCAAATAAAGCGGAATACTCAACATAATGACATAGCGGAAGCATAATCATGACATAACATAGAAACCAAAACGCACTTCATACATGACAGCTGGATACTACATATAGTCTGAAAGCCTCTAACATATCTGATGGATTGATAGGACAACACCCCCAACTAACCCGACAAGTCTGAAAAACTGAACATAAAGGATAACTGATATAAATTGGTCCTCGGAGATGAGGACTCTTCGAGGAACTGGATGCTTACTTCGGGAACGAGCTAATGACGGTGCTGGGTCTGAAGATCGAAGCCTGTGTCATGAAACAATACATCATAGAGTATGCAGTCGGTACTGGAATGTATCGAGTATGCAAGGTAAGTAAAACGGACATTTAAAACACATAAAAGTTCATAAGAGCAGGACAACATGCTCATAATATAAATATCATAAGGTAATATAAGGCTCAAGGTTTTCAAAACATTCGTAAACCAGTTATAATCAAAATAATAGGAGGAAAACTTCATTAAATATAACTTGAGACAAAATAATATGAATATAACCATGCATAAATCATGAGGAACAACAGGAGGACTCGTCATAACCGACACCATCATGGTAGAGCCTTGCATGATGCCCCAACTATCTCACTCAAGTGGGAAGAATCGTCCCAGGCTTGCCAGGCAAGGGACGTGCAGTATGTGATATCATGAAAGAGGGGATCCATTAACATTGTAATGTATCAATATGAATCTATGGTGGCACGTAGTTATGAGACACAGGCGTAGTCCTTTGAATACCGGACTACTCGTTGCTAGACACTGCTCTAAAAAACATGCACATTAGGCTCGTATGTAAATCATAAACATCATTCATGAGATTCATGGACAAATAAACATTAACATCGTTGATCCATACATGTTTAGCCATGAATCGGCCAATATCATAAATCGATCAATCATAAAATTTATATCATAAATCATATATTATACTTGTACATGTGGGAATTTCCCAATACTTTAACATGCTTGAAAATACTCAATTCACTTGAAAATATGATTATAAATATGGGTAACTTGAAAACATGCTTTTCATCATTAATATCTCATCATATATGAACATTCATCATAAATCTCAACTTTCATTAACTTCTCATAAATGGGCATTTAAATTTATAAAGTTTGAAATATGATTTTAATGAAAAACAATGTAAAACTTGCCTCATGATTCATAATTCAATAATAAAAACTCATTTAGATCATACCCATGTAGAGAATTAGGAATTTCATGTATTGGGTTAAAAACCCATAGAATCAACATAGGAATTTCCATGATTTAGGGAGAGATTGGGCATGGGTGTGAACGGATCCACCCATTCATAACCCTACATACCTAGGAAAGATCTGATTTTACCACACCTTGAAAGCCCAATGGAAGATTGAAGGAAAGTCTGAAGAAATCTAACATGATCATCTCCTCATAAAACACTGCACTTCGAGCCTTAAATGACGCAGTTTAGGACCCTAGGACTTAGGAATGACGAAAATACCCTTAATTAATTCCCTGAAAATTCTGCACTGGCAGTGATAACAACCGATCCTACGGGCCGTGCCTTGATACCACAACTCATAGTGTCTGTTTTTTACATCTCCTGCCAATTCTTAACTTTTCAGATTCTAATCCCACGACTCGACAGGATGAGTCGTTACATCAGACGACGATCCGTTGGATCCTCCCGTTACTTCCCCCTGATGACTTGCACATGGGCTTTCCCACGAGCCACACCACGACTCATGCCTCCTTCCAACGAGTCCTGGTTTCTATCCGTCACCTCGACTAGAGATTTATCCTCCTCCTTCCCACAATTACTTACCACAATCCATTGGTACTCACGATGAGTCGTCCTACAACCCATTACTTCCTACTAGACTAAGGATCAGTCTCACCACGACCATAAACAACGACTCGTGACATCAAACCACGGGTTTTTCCTTGACCCGTACTCCCAACTTCGACCCTACTATACCTCACCATGAACACCTCCTACGGATCTGTTGCATGACCCGTTCTATGATAATTTTCCAGATTTCTGCCAACTTCCATTTTTTAAAATCCCCGGGTCTAGTTTTAAGAACTTTTGTGGTATTACAATATCTCTCTTTTGGGAAAATTCATCCTCGAATGTGGGAAAGCATACAGAAAACTGAGAATTCAATCATCATATTCAAATACTGATCATTTAAGCTGAAAATTGACGGAATGACTACTTCCGAACTGAACTACATGTCTGAACTGAATTCACAAACTATACATACATACTTTGACATAAAAGAAACTTGGACACATGAAATGAACATGAAATTAAATAGAGTGATATGGCAAGACTGATACCTCAAGTTGGAACTGAGCCGGTAGAGAATAAATGTGGGTGTCTAGCCATCATGTCTGCTTCGGCTTCCCACGTAGCTCCCTCAACATGCTGGTTCCTCCATAAAACTTTAATTGAAGCTACTTCCTTGTTTCTTAGCCTTCGAACCTGACAATCCAGTATTTCCACCGGAACCTCCTTATAACTAAGGCTGTCTCTCACACCAACATTGTCCACCGGGACAACTAGAGATGCATCACCCAAACACTTCTTTAAGAGTGATACATAAAAAACAGGATGAACAGAAGCTAATTCTGAGGGCAACTCCAATTCATATGCTACCTTACCAAACCGCTTCACAATCCGGTAGGGGCCAACATAACGAGGATTGAGTTTTCCTTTCTTTCTAAACCTCTTCACTCCCTTGATGGGAGAAACCTTTAGAAACACCCAATCACCCACTTCGAACTCAAGTTCTCTCCTTCTCACATTGGCATAGGACTTTTGGTGACTTTGAGCTGTTTTCAACCTATCCCATATGAGCTGAACTTTCTCCATGGCTTCATGGACTGAATCTGGTCCTATCATCGTAGCTTCACCAACTTCGAACCAACCAATAAGTGATCTACATCTCCGCCCATAGAGAGCCTCAAATAGAGCTATCTGAATGTCGGAATGGTAGCTGTTATTGTATGAAAACTCGATAAGAGGCAAATGATCATCCAAACTATCCTTAAAGTCAATCACACATGCTCTCAACATGTCCTCGAGAGTCTGAATTGTCCGCTACGCTTGACCATCCGTTTGCGGGTGAAATGCTGTACTGAGCTTAACTTGAGTACCCAACCCTTTTTGAAACGACCTCTAAAATTGAGAGGTAAATTGGGTACCTCTGTCTGATATGATGGACAAGGGCACTCCATGCAATCAGAACAGCTCCCGAATGGATAGTTTGGCATAGTCTTCTGTGGAATCAGTGGTTTTACCGGTAGAAAATGAGCGGCTTTGGTCAACCTGTCTACAACAACCCAAATGGAGCCATATTACCGATGAATGTGAGGCAACCCTGTGATGAAGTCCATATTGATTTCTTCCCACTTCTAGGTAGGAATACTGATATCCTGAAGCACACCTCCCGGTCTCTGATGCTCAACCTTCACTTGCTGAAAGTTTGGGAAGTTAGCTACAAATTCTGCGATGTCTTTCTTCATGTCATTCCACCAATAGACTTCCCGTAGGTCATGGTACATCTTGGTGGAACTTGGATGAATTGAATATCTAAAATCGTGAGCCTCATGCAACATCTGATTTCACAAATCATCAACGTCCTAGAATATACAAGCGACCCTGATATAAAAGCAGACCATCTCCCCCTTTGGAGAAGACCTCTACCTTCTGATTCTAGACGACTTCCTTTAACTTTACCAAAATGGGATCCTCGTCTTGTCTAGCTTTTACATCGGTCACCAAGAATGATTCTGATCCGTTCTGAACTATAACACCGCCATTGGTCGAGCCAACCAACTGAACTCCCAACCTTGCGAGTCGATGCACATCCTTCACCAGCTCCTTTCTTCTCTCATCCACATGGGATACACTCTCCATAGAGAGTCTACTAAGTGCATCTGCTACTACATTAGCTTTGTCCAGATGGTAAAGGACACTCATATCATAATTCTTAAGTAGCTCCAACCACCTCCTTTGCCGAAGATTGAGATCCTTCTGAGTAAACACATATTGTAAACTCTTATGATCAGTAAACACATCTATATGGACCCTGTACAAATTATTTGCCTTTATATTTTCAACGCGAATACCACCGCCACCAATTCAAGATCGTGGGTTGGGTAATTCTTCTCATGAACTTTCAGCTGTCTAGAAGCATATGCTATAACCTTGCCATGCTGCATCAAAACACAACCAAGGCATCCTTGAAGCATCGCAATACACCACAAACCTATTAGCACCCTCCGGTAGAGCTAACACCAGTCCTAAGGTAAGTCGAGTCTTCAACTCCTGAAAACTTCTCTCACAAGCCTTAGACCATTGGAATTTTCACTTTCTTTTGGGTCAATTTGGTCAATGGCGCTGAAATAGATGAAAAGCCCTTAACAAATCTCCAATAGTAGACAGATAAGCCCGAAAAGCTCCGGATATCTGAGGGATTCACCGGTCTAAGCCAATTCTTCACCGCTTCTATTTTCTGAGAGTCCACCCTTATACCCTCACTTGATACCACATGGCCCAAAATGCCACTGAGTTCAACCAAAACTCGCACATTCTGAATTTAGCATATAATTGGAGATCCTTGAGAGTCTGTAGCATCACCCTCAAATGAGAGGCATGCTCCTCCGAGAGTGTATTAGGATGTCATCAATGAACACTATCACGAACATATCCAAGTATGGCTTGAACACCCTGTTCATCAAGTCCATAATAGCTGCAGGAGCATTCGTTAGTCCAAAAGACATAACTACAAACTCATAATGACCATCCCGCATCCTGAAGGCTGTCTTCAGGATGTCGCTCTCCCGAACCCTGACCTGATGGTATCCGGACCTAAGATCTATCTTCGAAAAGCACTTGGCACCCTGAAGCTGGTCAAATAAATCATCAATTCTGGGTAGAGGGTGCCTGTTCTTGATAGTGACCTTGTTTAATTGCCGATATTCAATACACATACGAAGAGAGACATCTTTCTTTCGGACAAAGAGAACTGGTGCACCCCATGGGGACTTGCTCGGTCTAATGAAACCCTTACCCAAAAGATCCTTCAATTGTTCCTTCAACTCTTTTAGCTCGGCTAGAGCCATTCTATAGGGAGGAATAGATATAGGTTGCGTATTGGGAAGAAGGTCAATACCAAAATCAATTTCCCGCTCGGGAGGAACTCCTGGCAAATCATTTGAAAAGACCTTTGGTAACTCACTTACTACCGGGACTGACTGGATAGTCGGGGTCTTGGACTCAACATACTTAATAGGAACTAGATGGTATACACAACCCTTAGAAATTATTTTCTCGGCCTTAAGATAGGAAATAAAATGACCTACAGGCATGGTTGAACTACCCTTCCATACTAAAATCGACTCACCCGAAAAGCGGAACTCCACCGCATGGGTCCTACAATTAACAAAAGCATAACATGCATACAACCAATCCATGCTGAGATTAATATTAAGGTCAGTCATGGCTAACTCTATTAGGTTTACAGAGGTGACTTTCTGCAATACTGTGACCAGAAAACTTCTAAACACCCTCCTAGCTACAACTGAATCACCAACAGAAATAGAGACTAAGAATGGTTCTGATAGAATTTTGGAAATGACTCCAAAGCTACTAGCAATATAAGGTGTCACAAAAGACAACGTAGCCCCTGGATCTAACAAAGCATAAACATCAAGATGAAACACTCATAACATATCAACAACCACATCCGGTGAAGTCTCCTATTCCTGACGCGAGGCAAGGGCATAAAATCTATTTTGGCGCTGTCCGCCACCCCCACTAGTGATGCCCCCTGTGAAGCTCAGCGTGCTGGAGCTACTACTAACCTGGTATTTTGAGCACGACCTCTATCATCATCCTTTCTAGCCAATGGACACGCTCGGCGCATGTGGCCTGATCTACTGCACCCATAACAGATATCTGAGCCTTGCAAGCACTCCCCAACATGACTCTTGCCACACATCCCGAAAGCCGAAAATATGCACTCTACCTGCATGCCCCCTGGTCCCTCGAACTTGAGGCCCTACTCCTCTGATCACCCTTGGGTCTAGATGGAACACTAGTTGATGATGGTGTTAGAGCTAGTGATCTTTGCTGAATCTGAGGGCGGTGACCACCGCCGAATCTCTACTGAGTGAACCCATAACTGTCTATTTGGTCCCTTTGACATTTCTCTCTCTCAAATGCACCGCCTCCATTTGCTGGGCGTGCAACACTATCCGGTAAAAGTCAATATCCCGATGAAGCATGGCAATCCTCCAATCCTTGTCTAAATAGTCTGCTACTCCATGTACGAACCTACTCACCCAAGCCTTCTAGTCAGCCACTAACTCTGGGGTGTATCTATACAAACGGGTGAACTCCAAAGAATACTCTTAAACCATCATCTTCCCTTGCTTTAGATTCACGAACTCTGCTGCTTTAATCTCCCTCAATTCCCGAGGAAAGCACCGATCTAGAAAAATGATGTAAAACTCCTCCCAACCAATAGGACCTACTCCCATGGCCCTATTATCCCTCCATTGCTTAAACCAGATGTGTGCGCCCCCTTTCAACTGATATGATGCCAAATCATCACACTCCTCCTCAGTCATCCCCATTATCTGGGTGATCTTCAGAATCTCATCAATGAACTCATGCGGGTCCTCATCTACTTTTGACCCAAGGAACTCCAGTGGGTTCATCCTTAAGAAATATCTGACTCGTGCTGCCGTCGTACTTTTATTTTGCGAGACATGCGCCACTGCCTGCTAGTTGACCTGAGCGGTCAAGGCCTGCGCTAACATCTGAATGGCTGCCCGGAATTTAGCATGGGCAACCAGCTCCGGTGCATGGTGCTCCTAGACTGGTGGGGCTTGTTGGTGCTCGTCTCCATTACCATTCTCGTGGCTGTTTCCATTTCCATTTCTTCTATCGTTAACTCTACGAGGAGCCATGATTCTGCACTCATGAATAGCATGAGTTAGAAGGATAGATAGATATTTCATCACATGACATAGATTATGAAAGAAGGGAACATTTCCTAAACGTCTCGTAGCCTCTTCTTTATAAGTGTGACACACTTCACACCCATGAAAAAAACTCTACTTAATGCGGCTTTCAGACACCGTAGGAAACATTAAACCTATTTCTCTGATACCAAGTTTGTCACAACTCGAACATAGTCCCGGATAGAAACACGGGACAAGAATCCCCGAGAGACTCCAAATCGATCCAGGGCATGAACATACATCTAACTCAATTAAATAAAGCGGAATACTCAACATAGTGACATAGCGGAAGCATAATCATGACATAACATAGAAAGCGAAATGCACTTCACACATGACGGCTAGATACTACATATAGTCTGAAAGCCTCTAACATATCTGATGGGTTGATAGGAAAACACCCCCAACTGACCCGACAAGTCTGGAAAACTGAACATAAAGGATAACTGATATCAATTGGTCCTTGAGAGATGAGGACTCACCAATGAACTGGATGCTAACTCTGGGAATGAGCTAATGATGGTGTTGTTCTAATGGTTGGATTCTTGTGAGAAAAGCTTCCAAGAATTGGAGACCCGACTCACTTCAGCAATAGTGTTAACCTTACCCGAGGGTACTGATGGCTTTGTAGTATATTGTGATGCTTTAAGAGTCGGACTGGTATGTGTGTTGATGCAGCATGGGAAGGTAATAACACATGCCTCGAGACAATTGAAAGTTCATGAAAAGAATTACCCGACCCATGATCTTGAGTTGGCCGCGGTGGTGTTTGCATTGAAGATATGGCGGCATTACTTGTATGGGGTCCACATGGATGTGTTTACGGATCACAAGAGCTTGCAATATGTGTTCACACAGAAGGATCTAAATCTTCGGAAAAGGAGGTGGTTGGAGTTACTAAAGGACTACGACATGAGTGTTCTCTACCATCTGGGCAAGGCTAATGTGGTTGCGGATGCGCTTAGTAGGCTCTGTATTGAGAGTGTGTCCCATGTGGACGAGGGAAAGAAGGATTTGGTGAGAGACATCCATCAACTTGCAAGGTTGGGAGTTAGACTAAATGACTCGATCGATGGCGGCATTGTTGTGCAAAATGGGGCAGGATCGTCCTTGGTGGTCGATGTAAAATATAAGCAAGATGAGGATCCGACTTTAAAGAAAGCTGAAGGAAGCGGTGTGGAGTCAAAAAGTGGAGATTTTCTCCCAAGGGGGAGATGGTGTGCTACAATACCAGGGTCGACTATGTGTCCCGAACATCGATAATTTGAGGGTTCAGATATTGCATGAGGCACATGGTACAAGATATTCTATCCATCCGAGATCCACGAAGATGTATCGGGACTTGCGAGAAATCTATTGGTGGGATGGTATGAAGAAGGATATTGCGGAGTTTGTAGCTAAGTGTCCAAACTGTCAACAAGTGAAAGTCGAGCATCAAAGGCCAAGAGCTGTACTTCAGGATATTAGCATTCCCAATTGGAAGTGGGAGGAAATAAATATAGATTTTGTTACAAGCCTACCTCGTACTCGCCGATACTATGACTCCATTTGTGTGGTGGTAGACAGGTTAACTAAGACTGCACATTTCCTACCAGTTAAGACCACGAATTCAGCGGATGATTATGCCAGGTTGTATATTCGGGAGTTGGTTCGACTTCATGGAGTGCCCTTGTCTATTATTTCAGATCGAGGTACTCAGTTTACCTTGCAATTCTGGCGTTCTTTTCAAAAAGGACTTGGGACGCAAGTTAAGCTCAGTACAACCTTCCATCCGCAAATAGAAGGCCAGGCAGAACGAACTATTCAAACCCTCAAGGATATGTTGAGGGCATGCGTTATGGATTTCAAAGGTGGTTGGGATGATCATTTGCCCTTAATCAAGTTTGCTTATAATAATAGCTATCACTTCAGTATCCAAATGGAGCCGTTCAAGGTTCTTTACGGGCGAAGGTGTAGATCTCCCATCGGATGATTTGAGGTTGGCGAGGCAGCTATGGCAGGGCCAGATTTGGTTCACGAGGCGATGGTGAAGGTTCAGTTGATAAGGGACCGGTTGAAAATCTCTCAGAGTCATCAGAAATCATATGCCAATGTGAGGAGAAGAGACTTGGAGTTTGATGGGGATGATTGGGTATTTCTAAAGGTATCTCCGATGAAGGGGGTCATGCGGTTTGGGAAAAAGGGGAAACTCAGTCCCCGATATGTTGGTCCTTACCGGGTTATGAGGAGAGTTAGTAAGGTAGCGTATGAGTTGGACTTGCCTTCAGAGTTAGCTTCAGTTCATCCCGTGTTTCATGTATCGCTCTTGAAAAAGTGCTTGGGTGATCCAACTATAGTAATCCCGGTAGACAGCGTTGGTGTAAAGGATAGCCTCAGCTATGAGGAAATTCCGATGGAGATATTGGATCGTCAAGTCTGTAAGCTAAGGAATAAATAAGTATCTTCAGTTAAAGTATTATGGAGAAATCAGCATGTCGAGGGAGCTATGATCGCGGGCAAAATAGCATGCCCGAGCTACGCTTGACAACTTAAATTAGTCTTGTTTATCTAAGTTATTTTATATATTTTCATGTGATTTTATATGAATGTGAAGATATGTGCTAACCAACATGATTAGTCCTTGTT
>JACEIK010000481.1:222644-232975 GCA_018107945.1 Datura stramonium | reverse complement strand
ACTTCCCTTCCCTTACTTCACCTTTTTATCCTTGGTAGTTTTCTTTTTCCTCTTTTGTTCCCCCATTTCTTTTAGGCACTTTTAGCTTATTAGTAAGTAGGGGTAGACCGAAAAAGCAATGGGGAGAGGTGATTAGAAAGGATATGGCTCAGCTACAACTTACTGAGGACTTGACCTTAGATAGGAAGGTTTGGGGTACATGGATTAGGGTAGCAGGGTAGTAGGGAGTTGTGTGTTGCATGGCTTTCTCGTTCTCAGGGGTAGCCTAATTTTGCTCTTATAGCTCCTTTCTTTCGTTGTTTTTTCCTACCTGATGCTACTTGTTTATCGTTTAATGTATTTCTGTTGTGTGTTTTGGTGTGACCACTAGTTGTTGTTATTTTATGTTTCCTTCTGCGTTGTTTTTATGTTGTTGGGTCTGTTTCTCTGAAAGCTGAGGGTCTTCCAGAAATAGCCTTTCTACCTCTAAGGTAGTGGTAAGGTCTGCGTACATTCTACCCTTCCCAGACCCCACTTGATAGGATGTTACTTGGTGGTTGTTGTTGTTGTCATTGTACTTATTCTTGATTATAGCCTTGTTCAATAGGTGATAACCAGTACACATCTTGAGATAACCATCCTTTTTCGTACAAAGAGGACTGGAGCATCCCACAGTTAAAACATTATTTCTCCTTGAACAATCCTTAAAACGTACCTAAAATCATGTTTCACCATCACACTTACACCTCTATCAACTCATACTCAACCAACTAGCATGGAGCATACATAAAATGGTTTATCATCATACAACAATTCTCAACAAAGCACATAGAAATATTTCACAATCAAGAACACACAACCTCTATAAATGACTCATCTTTTCAACACAAAGGGCTAATATGATTAAGTGTGACACATTCAACAAGTAGTACACCGAATTAGGCCTCTTGTTCCTCTCACTTTTAGTGGTGTTCCTCTCTCAAATTCATCAATATAAGACATTGGACAAAGTAAGGCACACTCACACTCTCAAATGATGTAATGCATATATGCAACATGCCATAGGATTTCCCTTCATGTACGTTGAGACTACCTAATTATTTCAAGAGATTAAGATCACAATGACTTTTCTTGGTTGTAATGTCGGCTAAGGGACATATATTTCATTTTATAGTAACTACCACCCTATGCACTTTTAAGACATATTTCACTTTTCTTGTCCACCACCTCTTTCCTTGCTTGTTCACCTTTCCTCTACTCACCCTTGTCTTTTCTTTTCGTGCCCTATTTTTAACTACTTGACTGCTAGTTTTCTAATCATAGAATAACTAAGGATTTTTCAATTAAAGCTCTCCTTTTCAATTCCTTAGCAGCAAGTAGATAGCACAATTTTTATGGGCATCCCTTCTTCTCACTTTTCTTTTCTTATCACAATTTTTTATTTTTCCTTCAACATTATAGTTAGGTGGACCTTAAGTTTCAAGTATCAAAGTTCCTAAGACTACATTGGATCATTAAGTTTTAGGTCTCACAAAAACAGGAATTAAGCTACTATTGAGGCTAAGAAATAATAAGGCTTTTAAGCTCAACGCGGTTAACTAGGGAGAATGACTCGGAAGGTAAAAAAAATGTGGAAAAAATGGCTTTTCAAAGAAATGCCTTGATCGTCACTCAACTCCCTACCGACTTGTTATCCTACATACACTAAGGCAAGTTCTAGATGCTACAATATATAAATACAAAACAATTCAGCTCATTTCTCATGGCAACAAGAATCTAATCAATTTCTACAACTATACATTCACACAATAATATTGTACGACAAGTTAAGTTCATAATTAAGCCCTAAGGATATGTTGAGTCAGATTAAATAGATTTGTGCATATCTCATGGATTCTAACTCATGCATTCAAGATGACCACCCTATTTATGCTAGCAAAGCGGCTAAGCAGAATATCAACAAGCATACAAGTGGATGTCCTATGACTCAATCCTTAAAAATAAAAAAATGTGACAAAACTTCCCTTAAGACGATTGTCATCCATCTATTATACGGAATGTCATTACTCTATGACTACTCCAACTCAAACAAAACAATTTTTTTTAAAAAATTTACTCTAAAATAAAACAACCAAACATAACCTAGTCAAGACGAACATAACAAGTCAAACATCCAAGGCATCCAGTAGTCAACCTCATCATACTATCTATTACAAACCAAAACCTAAAATCATCAAACTACTGCTACCAGGAATATAAAAATACTACGACCAACAAATATAACAATTAAAGATCAACAGGAATCTTACTTTCCTCCACCCTATACTTAAAAAGGTGCACTGTCCTCAGTGCACACACAATCACATCATAAAGGGAGAGAAAAAGAACTTCCTGGTTGCTAAGCATCATCCTCTTCTCCATCAACCTGTGTTGTTCCTGTAGCATCCTCCTCCTTCTCTATGTCTAGATCATCAACACCATCACTATGGACGGTAGCCTCATCATCATCAAGCGGCTCCTCAAAATCCGGGCCCACTCAACATATCAACATAGCACTCTTTGTGAGAGGGTACCGTGCCTCTAAAGTTGACATCTCTTCTGCAGTGGCTGGTCAACCTCCTATCTTCAACTGTAATTCTATCATCCCAAACATATGACCCTGCCAACTATCATCTCGGTCCTTCCAATAAGATATAGTAAGAGAGGGACCTACGAAAGGGGAAATCTCATTTAACTTGGTGACGTCTATCATCTGTCCAGCCAAATGTCATTCCAAAGGTAAAACAAGGTCTGCATCCTCCTCCTCGATATCTGCCTCCCTCAAGTACATAGTTAAGAGACTGTCGTGACAATATTTTCATCTACAATTATCTCGTGATCTCCTCATATTGTGGTGAATCACAGCACCAAAATTAACCGGTATCCCCTTCATCAACAATTCTCTTGCGGGTCACCTCTGTAAAATGTGTCCTAGGGAGAAAGATGGCACATACCAGCTTCACCCACACCTTTGCCTCCCTATTCAAATAAGCAAATGCAAGTGTGGAAGGGGTGCCATTTTGATCCTCGCCCATCGAGCAGATGAGTGCTCACTGCACAAAGTGTGGTGGATTTCTCTGTATGGCGGCTTTTCCAACGAGATGAAATATTGCGAAGGGTCTATTGCAGGTGTCTCTAAGAAAGTATTGAACCTCTTGGCTGTGAATCTGTAACACTCAGAAACTTTCCTCGACCAGACTTAGACATTTCTAGAAAAATACAACAGAAAAACCAAAAAAGATTTTCTAAGAACTACTGAGACAACGATTCATGGTAATATCCAACGACTGGTTGTGTCAGTCGTGGTCACAAGGTCTTGCCGTTTGGGAACCAATGAGACAAGGAGCGACCCTTTGTGAGAAACAACGAGTCATCTTGTAGTCGTGGTTTCCCTCAGCCCAGAAATCCTTCCCAGGACCCGACAACACAACCAACGAGTCGTTTTCATAAACAACAACCCATTGTGAGAGTCTTCGTGTGAAGTCTCTGAAATTTCCCTTCCAGTGAAGACGAGAGGAAACAACGACTCGTTGTTTCCCCCAATAATTCATTATCAGCATCGTGGTTTCAACTTAGGCATTTTTAAATGAATCCTACCAGTTAACCTAACAACTGGACACGACAATTCGTTGGTTCAACCAACGAGTTGTTGTGTCACCTTTTGCTTGGCCTCCCAGTTTTCCATGCCCAGTGGCCACGAGAGGAATCGAAGACCCGTTGGTTCATCCAATGAGTCGTGGTGACCCCTGTTTCTAGGTCCAGTGACTTCTAGTCCCAGGCAGTGGAACCAACGAGAGGTCCCAATGAGTCGTGGTCTCAACCAACGAGTCGTTGAGTGACCCAGACTAGATTTCAGATTTAAATCCCAGGGTTATTTTTGTAATTTCCCACCTACTTAGTCCCTAAAATACATCATTTTAGGTCAAATCAGTGGTTTTAGAGGGGGAGACTGACGATTTCTCTCATTCTTTTGTCATCCCTCATCAGTTAAGAATAAAGTCCCTCTCAGAAAAGCTCAGAGCAGAAGTGAGAAAGAGTGATTCTTCTCAAAATTTTCAAGGAATTCACTCAAGGATTTCCATCACTAGGTATGTGGGAATTTAACAAGGGAATAGTTGTTCCCTTTTGTCCTTAAAATTCCTCCTATTTGCTCTCATCAGGATTAGGAGAGCTCACCTGACATGGTCATGGGTATGCTACGCCTTTTTCATCTAGACGTATATGGCCTACTAGATCTAGGAGCCACACTTTCGTTCGTGACTCCCTATGCGGCAGTCCAGTTCGATATAAGTCCAGAGGTCCTCTCAGAACTATTCTTAGTCTCCACCCCAGTCGGCGAGTCAGTTAGAGCCAGCAGGGTGTATAGAAATTGCCCAATCTTAGTCTTCAATAAAGTCATTCTAGATAATCTTGTAGTGTTAGAAATGGTCAATTTTGACCTCCCTTGGCATGGATTGGTTACACTCCAGTTATGCCTCAGTTGATTGAAAAACACGAGTTGTCAAATTTTAGTTCCCTAATGAACCAGTGTTAAAATGGGAGGGAAGTAGTTCAACGCCTAATGGTCAGTTTATTTCCTACCTTAAGGCCTAGAAGCTTATTTCTAAGGGATGCATTTATCATTTAGTTTGAGTCAAAGAATCTAGCTCTGAGACCCCAACTATCCAGTTCATTCCAGTTGTCAGCAAATTCCCTGATGTGTTCCCCGAAGATCTTCCCGGAGTTCCTGTTGAGCGGGAAATAGACTTCGGTATACACCTTCTTCCAGATACTCAACCCATATCCATCTCTCCTTACAGAATTATCTCTAGCTAAGCTTAAGGATTTGAAGGAGAAGTAAAGGACCTTCTTGATAAAGGTTTTATCAGAACCAATATCTCTCCTTGGGGTGCTCCAGTACTATTCGTGCGAAAGAAAGACGATACCCTCAGGACGTGCATCGACTACCGTCAGTTGAACATTGTCACAGTCAAGAACAGGTATCCCCTACCCAGGATTGATGACCTATTCGATCAACTTTATGGAGCCAACTATTTCTCCAAAATAGATCTCAGGTCAGGGTATCATCAGCTAAGATTTAGAGAATGTAACATACCGAAAATAGCTTTTAGAACTCAGTATGGTCACTACGAGTTTTTGGTTTTGTCCTTCGAATTAACTAATGCCCACGTAGCATTTATGGACATGATGAACAGAGTTTTCAAGCAGTATCTGGATATGTTCATCATTGTATTTATCGATGATATTCTGGTATACTCCAAGAATGAGGAAGAACATGCTAACCACTTGAGAATAGTGCTTTAGATGCTCAGAGACCGCTAGTTGTTTGCTAAGTTTAGCAAATGCGAATTTTGGTTGAAGTCTGTGACTTTCGTTGGTCACGTGGTCTTGGGTGAGGGTATTCTGGTAGATCCTCAAAAGATCGCAGCGGTGAAAGACTGGCCAAGACCTACCTCCCCAACAGAAATCAGGAGTTTCTTGGGTCTAGCTAGTTATTACCGACATTTTGTGGAAGGTTTTTCCTCTATAGCATCCCCTCTGACTAGGCTGACTCAGAAGAAGGTGAAATTTCAGTGGTCAGATGCGTGTGAGAAGAGTTTCCAGGAGTTAAAAACTCGACTCACTATTGCTCCAGTGTTTAACCTGCCGGAAGGATTAGATGGGTTTGTAGTGTATTGCAACGCTTCTAGAGTTGGACTCTGTTGCGTTCTGATGCAGCGGGGCAAGGTGATAGCCTACGCCTCCAGACAACTCAAGGTTCATAAAAAAAATTATTCGACTCATGACTTGGAGTTGGCAGTGGTGGTGTTTGCGTTAAAAATATGGAGGAACTACCTTTATGGGGCTCGCATGGATGTTTTCACTGATCAAAAGAGCCTTTAGTATGTGTTCAGTCAGAAAGACCTAAATCTTCATCAGAGAAGGTGGTTGGAGCTACTGAAGGACTATGACATGAGCGTGCTTTATCACCTAGGCTAGGCCAATGTGGTGGCTGATGCCCTAAGCAGAGTGTTTGTGGGGAGCGTGGCTCATGTTGAGGAAGGCAAAAGGAGCTGTCAAAGGATATTCACAGATTAGCTCGGTTGGGAGTACAATTGGCTGATACAACTGAGGGCGGAGTAGTGGTGCATAGTGGATCAGATTCCTCGTTGGTAGTTGAAGTTTAGTCAAGGAAGGATGAAGATCCCATCTTACATAACCTTAAGGAAGCAGTTCTCAGAAAAGAAGTTGAGACTTTCTCCAAAAGGGGAGATGGTGTGCTCCGTTACCAGGGCAGATTGTGTGTTCCGAATGTTGTTGATTTGAGATAGCAAATGCTGGCTGAAGCATATATTTCGAGAAAATATATCCACCCAGGTGCAACAAATATGTACCATGATCTATGGGATATTTACTAGTGGACGATATGAAGAGAGACATCACTGAATTTGTAGCCAAGTGCCCGAACTGCCAGCAGGTCAAAGTATCACACCAGAGACCGAGAGGTATGACTCAGGATATCATCATATCCACATGGAAGTGGGTAGAAGTGAATATGGATTTTATTACGAGTCTACCTCAGACTCGTCGACAACATGATTCCATTTGGATAATAGTAGACCGGATGACTAAGTCAGCACACTTCCTCATAGTTAAAACTATGGTTTCAGCTGAGGAGTACGCTAGAATTTACATCCGGGAGTTGGTCAGAATTCATGGGGTTCCCTTGTCCATTATTTCAGATATAGGTACCCAGTTCACCTCTTACTTCTAGAAGTCCTTTTGAAAGGGACTTGGTACCCAGGTCAAGCTTA
This sequence comes from Datura stramonium, assembly GCA_018107945.1. NCBI lineage: Eukaryota > Viridiplantae > Streptophyta > Magnoliopsida > Solanales > Solanaceae > Datura > Datura stramonium. The sequence continues at coordinate 226,163 of JACEIK010000481.1, read as the reverse complement.
GCACCTCTTTTCACCCTCGGATAGATAGAAAAGCAGAGTGGACTATTTAGACCCTAGAATATATATTGAGGGCGTGTGTGATCAATTTAAAGGGTAGTTGGGATGATCACTTGCCTCTCATTGAGTTTGCATACAACAACAACTACCACTCCAGTATCCGGATGGCCCCATTTGAGGCATTGTATAGGAGGAGGTGCAGATCTCCTATCAGATGGTTTGAGGTTGGTGAAGCTACTTTTATTTTGCTAGAATTGGTTCATGAAGCTATGTAGAAGGTACAACTCATCAGAGAAAGATTGAAAATAGCGCAAATCCGTCAGAAATCCTATGCTGATGTGAGGAGAAAAGAGTTAGAGTTTGTAGTGGATGATGAGGTTTATCTGAAAATTTCACTCATGGAAGGGGTGATGAGATTTGGGAAGAAAGGAAAACTCAGTCCCAGATATGTGGGACCCTACAGAATTTTGAAGAAAATTGGCAAGGTAGCCTATGAGCTGGAATTACCTTTGGAATTGGCATCCGTGCACTCAGTATTCCATGTGTCACTATTGAAGAAGTGCATCAGACATCCAACTTCAGTTGTAACATTGGACAGTGTGGGAATGAAAGATAGTCTCTCGTACGAAGAGGTTCCAGTTCAGATCCTTGATCGTCAGGTGTGTAAGCTGAGGAACAAGAAGGTAGCTTCAGTCAAAGTCTTATGGAGAAATCAACACGTAGAAGGAGCTATGTGGGAAGCCGAAGCAGATATGATGGCGAGATACCTGCACTTGTTCCCTTCCAGTTCAGTTCCGGCATCAAGTACTAAATTCCTCCTCAGTACTCTATTTAGTTCCCCACTCATCAGCTCTATTTAAATTTTCTATGTGCATTTCAATTGCATCAGCTCTGTTAGTATGGTTAAGTCAGTTCGGAGACAGTTACACCTTCAGAAACTAGCTCATAGTCTCAGTCTAGAAATCTCAACTTTTTTCTAGTTTTACTGCAGTTTTAGTCTTCATTCGAGGACATATTATCCCAAGGGGGAGATATTGTAACACCCAAAAACTTTCCTCGACTAGACTTAGACATTTCTAGAAAAATGCAGCAGAAAAACCAGAAATTTTTTTCTCAAAATGGCTGAGACAACGAGTTGTGGTCAGCTCCAATGACTCGTTGTGTCAGTCATGGTCACCAGGTCTTGGTCTCTTGGGAACCAACGAGACAAGGAACGACCCGTTGTGAGAAACAATGAGTCGTCTTGTTAGTCGTGGTTTCCCCCTGCGTAGAAATCCATCCCAGGACCCCACAACTCAACCAATGAGTCATTGTCAGAAACACGACCTGTTGTGAGAGTCTTCGGGTGAAGTCTCTGAAATTCCCCTTCCAGTGAAGACGAGATGAAACAACGACTCGTTGTTTCCCCCAACGAGTCATTTTCAGCACTGTGGTTTCAACTTAGGCATTTTTAGAAGAATCCCTCCAATGAATGTAACGACTGGACACGATGACCCGTTGGTTCAACTAACGATTCATTGTGTTACGGCCTTCCAGTTTTCCTTTCCCAGTGGCCAGGGGAGGAACCGACGACCCATTAGTTCATCCAACGAGTCGTGGTGGCCCCCGTTTCCAGGTACAGTGACTTCTAGTCCTAGGCAATGGAACCAACGAAAGGTCCCAAGAGTCGTGGTCTCAACCAACGACTCGTTGAGTGACCCGTTGGGACCCTGTCAACTAGATTTCAGATTTAAATCCCAGGGTTACTTTTGTAATTTCCCACCTACTTAGTCCCTAAACTACATCGTTTTGAGTCAAATAAGGGGTTTTATAGGGGGGAAACCGACGGTTTATCTCATTCTTTTCTCATCCCTCATCAGTTAAGCGTACAGTCCCTCTCAGAAAAGCTCAAAGCAGAAGTGAGAAAGAATGATTCTTCTCATATTTATCAAGGACCTCTCTCAAGGATTTCCATCACTAGGTATGTGGGAATTTAACAAGGGAATAGTTCTTCCCTTGTGTCCCCAAAATTATTCCTATTTTCTTTATCAGTTAGTTCTTCCCTTGTGTCCCCAAAATTCCTCCTATTTTCTTTATCAGTTCTAGACTTGAAACTATCGTATGTTGAGAAATTATTAGTCAGACTTCATTTAATTCATGTGAAATATTATTTTATGATAATTGTAGATATTTTTCACCTGTTTGTGACTGTATTGGTGCTAGTCCCAGTAAAGTAAATTCTATCCCTAACCCTTAAATGCAGAAAACTAGAATCCTGCAATAGGGCTTAAATATCAAAAGTTTGCTTGGATTCATCAGTGTTGGGGACTCCCATGTTATTAGTTGTATTGAAACTCAGTCAGACTATTGTCAGTTCAGTTTCAGTAAAAATGTTAGAATATCCAGTGTTAGTCAGAAATGTCAGCTGATCAGTTTGACTACAAAATTCCCGAGGTGTCAGTAGTGCCTCAAAGTTATCAGAAATAGTCCCAGTATCAGTTTTAGTAGTTCTTTAGGTGGTCATGACACTTTCAGATAAGGAGATCTGACTGGCCTTAGGACCTCAGCTTCAGAAATACAATTTGTTATTTAGACGGTTACGACGCTTTCAGATAAGCAGCTCTGACCAGTCTTAGAACCCAGTTACAGAATCCGGTCTGATAAGACTCTCAGGGTGCTTTCATATAGGTATTTCTGACTTAGTCTTGGGCCCTAGTTTCAAGCTATCAGCTTAGTAGTCAGTCTAGAAACATCTAGTGGGAGCAGGACTTAGCACCAAGCGGACCGGGGTTCCAGCGCACCCAGGTTGCCAGAACTACTTTTCTACTGTAGGTTAAAGTTTAGTTGTCCTCATGGCCCTAGATTTTTGATCACCCAGTTCATGCTTTTATACCCTGGAAAGGTATATTAGATCCTATGGATGGGGTGTATACATCAGACTCCACGTCTAGCTCATGTGGTTATATTTCGATTGTAAACTCTACCACCAGTCAGCTCAGTTCAGTCTTAGATTAGTTAGTTCAGATCAATTCAGTCCAGTATCTCAGATTTAGGGCATGTCCCTGACCATCAGATAGGATCATTTAGACCATCTCAGTTTATTACAGTTATCCAATTTTAGCAGTTTCAGTTGGTCATTTCATGTCTTTTTAGTTAAAAATTTTTACTCCTTGTGTATGGTTTCTCTCACTTATTTAGTACATTCCAAGTACTAACACATACCTTTTATGATGTATCATTTTATGATACACCTGCAGGTTCTCAGACACAACACCGTTAGCCGACTTCGCTCAGACTTTCCAGCAGCATCAGTGGTGAGTCCTCATCCCCTGAGGATGAATATCATTTCATTCAATTTTGTTTTTTTTATTTAGACTTGGATTTAGCTGGGGCCTTGTCCTAGCAACTCATCAATTATAGTGGCTTTCAGACATAGACTTGGTTTTTGGACTTGTAGTTTTGTTCAGATGTTTTAAAAGTTATGATTAAGCTTTATTTTCATTAATTTCTTATATCATTATTCTAAAAGCTTCCACTTTATAT
>JACEIK010000481.1:183311-206630 GCA_018107945.1 Datura stramonium | reverse complement strand
AGGTCACCATCAAGAACAGGTATCCCCTTCCCAGGATTGATGATTTGTTTGACCAACTTCAGGGTGCCAAGTGATTTTCAAATATAGATCTTAGATCTGGATACTATAAGCTTAGGGTTCAGGAGAGTGACATCCCAAAGACAACCTTCAGGACTTGGTATGGTCATTACAAGTTTGTAGTTAGTGTATTTTGGAATAACGAATACTCTTGCAACATTTATGGATTTGATGAATAGGGTGTTCAAGCCATACTTGGATATGTTCATAATCGTGTTTATCGACGACATCCTGGTATACTCTCAGAGAGAAGAGGAGCATGCTGCTCATTTGAGGGCGATGCTACAGACTCTCAAGAATTGCCAATTATATGCTAAATTTAGTAAGTGTGAGTTTTGGTTGAACTCAATGGAATTTTTAGGCCATGTGGTGTCAAGTGATGATATAAAGGTGGACTCTCAGAAGATAGAAGTGGTGAAGAATTGTCCTAGACCGGTGAATCCTTTTGATATTAGGAGCTTCTTGGGCTTAGCGAGTTATTGTCGGAGATTTGTTGAGGGTTTTTCATCTATTGTAGCGCCATTGACCAAATTGACCCAGAAGAAGGTGAATTTCCAATGGTCAAAATCTTGTGAGAAAAGCTTCCAAGAGTTGAAGACTCGACTCACCTCAGCACCTGTGTTGACTCTACCCGAGGGTACCGATGGGTTTGTGGTATATTGTGATGCTTCGAGTCATCGGCCTTGGTTGCATTTTAATGCAACATGGTAAGGTTATAGCGTATGCTTCTAGCCAGTTGAAAGTTCATGAAAAGAATTACCAGATCATGATCTGGAATTTGCGTCGGTGGTATTTGCCTTGAAGATTTGGAGACACTATTTGTACGGGGTCCATGTAGGTGTGTTTACGGAATACAAAAGCCTAAAATATGTGTTTACCCAAAAGGATCTAAATCTACTCCAATGGAGGTGGTTGGAGATACTCAAGGATTATGATATTAATGTCGTTTACCATCTGGGTAAGGCTAATGTGGCAGCAGACGCTCTTAGTAGGCTTTCTATGGAGAGTGTGTCCTATGTACATGAGGAGAGAAAGGAGCTGGTGAAGGATGTGCATCAACTTTCACGGTTATGAGTTCATTTGGTGGACTCAACTGATGGTGTTGTTGTTGTTCGGAACGGATCAGAATCATCCTTGGTGAATGACGTAAAAGCGAGACAAGATGAGGACCCTATTTTGGTAAAGCTGGAAGCTGTTCAGGATCAGAAGGTAGAGATCTTTTCTAAAGGGGGAGATGGTGTGCTTTGATATCAGGGTCGTTTGTGTATTCTGGATGTTGGTGATTTTAGAGATCATATGTTGCACGAGGTTCATCGTTCCAGATACTCCATACATCCAGGTGCCACCAAGATGTATCGTGACCTACGGGAATTCTATTGGTGGAATGTCATGAAGAAGGACAAAGAAGAATTTGTGGCTAAGTGTTTGAATTGCCAGCAGGTGAAGGTTGAGAATCAAAGACCTGGAGGTGTACTTCAAGACATTAGTATCACTACTTGGAAGTGGGAGGAGATCATATGAAATTCATCACAGGATTGCCTCGCACTCGTCCGCAGTATGATTCCATTTGGGTGGTTGTGGACAGGTTGACCAAAGCAGCTTATTTCCTACCGGTCAAAACTATTGATTCAGTGGAGGATTATTCCAAACTATACATCCGAAATCTAGTTCGGTTGCATGGAGTTCCCTTGTCCATCATATCATATAGAGGTACTTAATTTACCTCCCAGTTTTGGAGGCCGTTTCAAAAGGGACTTGGTACTCAAGTCAAGCTCAGTACAACATTTCATCCGCAAATTGATCGTTAGGCAGAGATGACTATTCAGACTCTCGAGGACATGTTCAGAGCATGTGTGATTGACTTCACGAGTAGTTGGGATGATTATTTGCCTCTCATTGAGGCTTTCTATGGGCGGAGATGCAGATCGCCTATTGGATGGTTTGAAGTCGATGAAGATACGATGATAGGACCAGATTCAATCCATGAGGCTATGGAGAAAGTTTAGCTTATAAGGGAAAGATTGAAAACAACTCAAAGTCACCAAAAGTCCTATGCGAATGTGAGAAGGAGAGAACTTTAGTTTGAAAATTGATATTGGACAGGATCTCCCAAGTGGTGATGGATCCTGCAGGATCATTTTGAAGCCACTCCTTGGCCTCTCCGATTAGTGAGAATGGAGATAGAGTCAACTTGACATATTCATTTGACATGTTCTGCTAGTGGAAGTTTTCACTCAGCTCTACAAACGTCATCAAATGCATGTGGGGATCCTCGTGTGGCTTGCCCTGAAATTGATAAGTGTTTTGGACCAACCGCACAGTCCTTTATTTCATCTCAAAGTTCCTAGTGATTGCCGGTTTAATAATTGCTTTAGAAGAATTCTCCACATTCGACCTAGCAAATTGCATCACTAGAACTCTCTCATTCTCTTCACCTGCTTCTTGGATGATGTTTTCCAAAGATAACCTCCAAAAGTTTCTATCGATTTTAGGATCAAGAGAAGCTAAGGTTGGTCCTTGACTTCTCGTGCTTGGCACACACTGAGACAAACAACCCTGTGAACTTAAAAAAAAAAGAAGAAACAAATGTAAAATACAGACTAGCGAAACAAAATTCTAACCTACAAATGATTAAACAATATTCAAGACCCCCGCAACGGAGCCAAAAACTTGATATCGCCCAAGCGCACGCAAGCGCACGTGATTGTCAAGTAATATAGAATTGTTAAGTCCAGATTGTACCCATAAGGACTTGTCAATTTAATCGTTATAAGGTTGTACTTTGATTTCACTAATCTACAAAACAAGTTAAATGAAGATTGGTTTGGAAAATTAAACTACTAAAACTTCAAATGTAAAAATTAACTAAAACCTATGCAAGCTTGATTGTATTTCGATAATGATGACAAACTAGGGCAATGGCACTTGGTTGGTTTCTGGTTGGTTTTTTCAAACGTAATTAAACCAGCACGATTCTTCCTACGGTTGTCAGTTACAAGTTACTATCCCATTTCTTGTCACTATCCCTAGCATCCAAGAACTATTTCATGAACCTTAACGCTTATATCCTTATGGTCGCAGGAGAACAATGAAATGACGATTATGCCTACTTGTATTTCAATTAAACAGGGTTGAAGCGTATATCCCTATCCTCAACAACAACTTCTATCCTATCATCAATTGGCTCAAGGGTCTTTGCATTCCGTTCTGTATTTATTTTTAACCCTCTCAATTCCCTTTCCCAAGTTCAATCGAAAGCCAACAGATTACTTACAAGGTGATCAGTCTCAAACAATACATTAAAACAAATAAATAAAAACAACCATAAAAGAAGAATCAAAACTAAATTTAATTAATCTGTCAATCAGTCAACCATTCACCATGGAAACAACCTAGAATATGAGTTTAGCCACTCATAGAAAAATGGAAAAACAAATACTTAGTCATCATCATGTGGAAATACGAAGTAAAGAAGAGAAAACCTAGTTGTAGAACCTTGTCTTGCTTCAAAACTACTTACAATCTTTCATGAATAAACTATGGAATAAAAATGAGTAACGATTGCTTCAAGCAGTCCAAAACTACTCCAAGAAGTAAGAAACTACGTAACAAATGACCTAAGGCTTATATTTATAGACGAGCCTTCAAATGACGTTTCTTCCCTTCAAGACTTGACTTAAAAATCAGCATTTCTCACCCCCGAATGGATTTGGCGTGCCACCCCTCCTATGTTTCCACAGACTTAGTCAAATTTTCAATAATTTTTAGCTCCAGATAAGGCTTGGCATGCAGCCCCAGCCATAGCACCAGCCTGAGAATTTTTTCTCTGAAGTTTGAGGGCTGGTGTAGCACCAGACTGATAGTTTATTTCTATAAAGTTTGGGACTTGGTGTGGGGCGCCAACCATAGCACCAAATCGGTCAGATTCTCAAATCTTCATTCCTTGCATCATTTTGAGCCCATTTTGCTTAGTTTCCTAGTCAAATTAACTTAAGTCATTTGTTAGCGCATAAAGCACACACATACATAAATTTAAGAATAAATTAAGTACTATGAACCCAAAACATAATCAAACATGGGTAAAAACATGGCAAATGGGCATGAAAATAGTCCCAACATCAGCCAGCATCTGGAAAGCAGCCCTAAACACAACATGAGTTACTTGCTCCATCAAAGGATCTGCTGGAGCTGGTGGAGCTAGTTGATTCCCATTTTCATTGTCATTTCTCCTTCCATTGACTCTATAGGGATGCATTTTATGCAAATATGTATATCACTAGTTAGAAGAATAAAGAGAATTAGACTTTATCGCACGACATAGAATCATGAAAGAAAGGAAATTTCCTAAAATGTTTCATAGCCTCTTCCTCATAAGTGTGGATTGCTTCACACCCATGAAAAAGACTCTACTTAGTGCAGGTTTTAGACACCCTAGGACACACCTAAACCTGATGCTCTAGTACAAAGTTTGTTATGATCTGAGCGTAAACCCCGAATGCGATGTAGACCTAAAACAACGAATCGCTCTAAGCTAACCCATGGTACATTCATAACATAAGCATGAGAATACACTAAGAATAATAAAGCATACATCATAACATGAGAGGAAGTATAAGATACTGTAAAAGCATAAACGGAGACAACATGTCAACACCGCTGAGCATCTATACATCATAATCTGAAAAGCCTCTAAAACATAGGATGAGCTGATGGGATAAGCCCCAACTAGCTCTATTATGTCTGTAACTAAAAAGAACATAAAAGGTACATAAGCCAAAAACTGACATCCTTGAATGATGAGGACTCACCAAGAGCTGGGGCTAAAATGAAGCTTAAGTGAATCTAACAACAGGCTGCGACTGATCACCCAAACCTATATGATGAGACAATATAATATAAATATATGCGGTCAGTATTTTGAATGTACTGAGTATGCAGGTTAAGTAAAACATGATAGTAAAATGATATTCTGAAATCTTGAGTATGAGATAAGCTAAAACATAAGATCCTGATCATAAACTGAATATAATGGTTCAAGGTCTTCAAAACTGAATCATAAAACTAGACATGATTGAAATCCTAAGTAAAATCTCATAAAGTGTATATTGAGCCAAAATATCCTAAGTCATAATATCGTGAAGCATAAACATGAACATGTGTAGAAAATCATAAAACAATGGGAGATTCTTATAACCGACATACTCCACGTGATCATATATGGAACCCACCTTGTAACCGTATCTGGGAGGTGTGTTCATCCTTGCTAAGGGTAAGAACCATGAAGGCGTGATATTACTCATGGGCACATTTAGGCATGGGAGACATTCTCAAGGAGGACACTATCATGGCTACGGTGGCACGTAGTTCTGGGACCTGGGTGCACTGGAACCCTGGCCTAGTCGGTGTTAAATACTACTCCTAAAATATACATAGTGCTCATATCATAATCATAGAACATATTTGGCTTTTCATAGGATAGTTAGAAATCACGAAATTCATAAATCGCTTAACATACATGAAGTAGCCATGAAAACAATGCTTAAAATATAATCATAATACATAAGCTTGAGATTAATAAAATTTATGCATAATTGAGTAAGTCATCATAACTTGAAAATAGAGATTCATGAGAGGTTTTCACAGAAATCATGTAATTATAATCATAAAACATAAATAGAATTATGAGAGAATAAATCTCATAAGAGATCATGGAGTTTTTCATCAAAAAAGAATAACCCTAGAAATTCATAAAAATCATAGGTGGAGACTTGAAGGAATTGAAATCCTGTAATTGAGCTTTGAATTAGGCATGAGAGTGAAATAAATCCCCCATTCATGACCCCACATACTTGGGATTTGATGAATTCTTGCTGAGGCTTGAGACCCAAGAGACTTGACAAGAAGAAGAACCCTAATTGCTTCAGAGCCTTGAAAGATTGATCTTCAATCATTGGTGTTTGGGAGAGGAATGAGACTTTATCTTAGTTTAACCCTTAAATACTCCCCTTAAGAAACCAAAAATGACCTCATTTAGGATTTAAAAGGATAAAAAGTTATCAAAATACCCCTAGAAATTCACACTTAAAAACAGACTGCCTAGTGGTATGACCTATACATGATTCATACCACCCTGCTACAACTCGTACTGAGTCCATGTAATACCCCGGAATTGCCTAAGCCTAGAATTGGGAGTTGAAATAAAAAGTAGAAGAAAAGTCAGAAGATTCTCTCAGAACGACCCGTGGTATGAGTCGTTGGAGGGTCCAATGACTAGTGGTAGCCACCCGTGGTTAGGTTATGCAACAGAGGATCCTGTGTTGACAGGTCTAGCAACGACCTGTTGTTTGATGTAACGGGTCATTGTGAAGGCAGTCCTGGTCAAAGAAGGCTGGCACGAGTCAGAGTACGAGTTGTTCCAAATGACAAGTCATTGTATGTGCCCGTTGGGAGGATTTCCAAGATGGGAGCAGTGGTGACAACAGCCGGCATTGACGAGTCGTTGGAGCGGGTAACGACTCATACTGTCCGGTCATGGTAGAAGACCTGAGATGGGAAAATTAGAGGAGACAACGAGGGAAGTAACGGGTCTTTGAGGCAAGGAACGACCCATTGTGTTGGTCGTTACTTCGAACAGTTGCTAATTTCCTGTGAGTTTAGTAAGGGAAAATCCGTAACTTCTAAGCCCCTAAGTCCTAAACTACGTTGTTTTGAGCTTAGAAAAGGGTGTTTTAAGAGGTTTAAGCTCATTCAAAACCCATTCTCTTCCATGCATGCAACCTAGAGGTTTCTAATAGTGATTAAGCTAGAGATTCATCAAGTTCTTCCCCAAAACCCATTGGACTTTCAAGAGGGTTTGTAAAATCAGATTCTTCCAGGTATGCAGGATTATGAATGGGTATAATCATCCACACCCATGCCCAATACCTCTTTAATTTATGAAATTCTAGTTGATGAATCTATGGGGTTTTAACCCAACATATGAATTCTCTAAGTATCAATCATTGGTACGATATAAGCATTTTTCTGATGTTGAATTATGATTAATGGGCATATTTTACAATGTTTTCAATTACAAATTATGTTTTCAAGTCTTAAAAATTATAATTCCATCCATGGAAGTTCATGAAAGTTGAGATCTATGATAAATGTATTTAAGCATGATGAGATGTGTATGATGAAAGTATGATTTCAAATTACCCATGTCCATGTTCAGATTTTCAAATGATCAAGTCTATTTCAAGCATGTTTAATTATTGGAAAGCCCATATGATCAAGTATGTTTCATGATTTATATAAATTTCATATTATTAGCTTACCGAATGGTTTTGGAGTCTAGACTCCCACTCTTTTCAGTTTGTGGTATGGTTTGAGCCAAGGCTCCTCATGTTATGATTTCAGATTTATGCATGTTCGCTATGAGATAACTTCGTTGAAAAATGATGGGGAGAATATGCATGTTTTTGAGAGTAGTGTCTAGCACCGAGTAGGCTAAGGGTCAGTTAACCTTGTGACTCAGAACTACAAGCCAACATAGGTTTACATATATACTTTGGGACCTTGTTTGTGAGCTTCCCCTGTCCCCAAAGGGCATTGAGCTTGATATCGATATCATGGTAACGTCCTTAGCCCTGACAAGGCTTTGGATGGCTCTGCTCACTTGAGTGTGATAGTTGGGGCCACGTAATCTTTATCGTGGTAATATTGATTATATGACGAGTGTCCCATTGTTTCTCATGATTTAAGTTATGCATGTTCATCAGTCATGATATTATATCTTCAGCAGGTTTGACCCAATGTTTAGTTTTACTTATGATTATCAGTTTTTTTATCTTTGGGTCATTCGATTCTGTATGATATTCAGGTATATTCAGATCATGATTTAAGAAAATAGCATGCAAGCCTTACTCTCAAAATCTTATCTTGACTATATTTTCATGATATGCATGATTTATGATTTTATTTACTTAGCAGTTTTACTTACCTTACATATTCGGTACATTCCATGTACTGACCGCATAGTTTATGCTGTATCATTTCATGATACAGGATCGGATATCCAGGCTCAGTCTCGCCAGTAGATAGACTCTTAGTATTAGAATTTTCCAGTCTTAGTTGGTGAGTCCTCATTCTCCGAGGGCCTTTTATTAGTTGTATTGAGTATTTTCAGTTTCAGACTATTGTGAGTTAGTTGGGGTCTTGTCCCACCAACTCGTCAGTAGTAGAGGCTTTTCAGATATAGCATATATTCAGTTTCAGCCTTGTGTTATGTGTTTAAATGTTATGGTATTTTCAGACTTTCGCTTTATTATACATGTTAGACTTCTGCCTTATTCTGTTGATTTTAGATAACATGTTCATGCCATGGGTCGACTTGGAGCCTCTCGAGGTTCTTTGTCCTGTGTCTCGATACGAGCCTATGTTCGGGTCCTGAAAGACTTGGTATCACAGCATTAGATTTTTAAGTGACCTAGGGTGTTTGAAGGTCGCGTTAAGTAGAGTCTTTTTCATAGGTGTGAAGCGCGCCAAACTTATGACGAAGAGTCTATGAAACTTTTTAGGAAATATTCCCTTCTTTCATGATCTAAGTCGTGCGATAAAATGTCTTTATCCTTCTAACTCGTGCTATACATATTTGTAGAATCCTGCCTCATCACCGAGACAATGGAAGAAGAAATGGGAATGGAGTTGGCCATGAAAATGGCAACGGAGATGGGCACCAGCAGGCCCCACCAGGCCCAGAGGACGATGTACCAAAGTAGGTTGCCCACACTAAGTTCCAAGCAACCATTAAGATGCTCGCTAAGGATTTGACCACCCAAGTCAATAAATAGGCGGTAGTGCATATCCCTCAGAATGGGAATGCGGCGGCGACACCGTCAGCAGTCCTACTAGAGATCTTCAGCCCCGGCGCTGTCGGTTATGAGTGTGCCTTCTAGATCCAAGCGCGATCAGAGGGGATGAGCATCAGGCTCTAGAGGTCAGGGTGGTAGACCCACAGAGTCCAGCATTCCAGAGTGTGCAAGGTGTGGCCGGAGGCAAATGGGTTAGTGCTTAGCAGGTTCGAGTGCTTGTTTTGGTGTGCGAAGCCGGACATACACTTAGAGATTGCCTAGCAGCCAGACTGGGCCATGATAGGGGATGAGTGTGACAACTCGAACATAGGCCCGGATTGAGACACTGGACAAGGAACCCGAAAGGCTCCAAGACGACCCATGGAATGAACATAACATCTAACTCAATAATATAAAAGAGGAAGATCAACATAACTAACATAGCGAAAGTCTAATCATAACATAAAATCAGAACTAGGATTTACATCATACATGGCAAGTTGATTACTACACCAACTCTGAAAGCCTCTAACACATTTGATGGGTTGAGGGGACAACACCCCCAACTAACCAGACAAGTTTGAAACTTAAAGGAAACATAACGACTACGAATACTGAATGTCCTCGAAGGATGAGGACTCACCAATGCTAACTGGGAAGGTCTGAGTGGAAAAGCAGGGTCTAAGGATGCTGCTGAGAAAGAACCCTCGGACCTGTATCATGAGACGATACAACATAGAGAATGCGGTTATTAAATCAAATGTAATGAGTATACAAGGTAAGTAAAACAAATAGTTAAAATACATAAAAGTTCATAAGAGTGGGACAACATAATCATAACGTACATATCATAATCTAAACATAAAGCTGAAGGTTTTTCAAAACATTCGTAAGTCATTCATAATCATAATCATAAGAGAAAAAATTTATTAAACATGACTTGAGCCAAAGTATATAATCATAACCATACATAAATCATGAGGAACAGTGGGAGATTCTTATAACCGACATACCCCATATGAGCACAATGGAGCCCGACCTGTAAACCCCTAGGCGGGAGGGTGTTCTTACTTTTCCAAGGGTAGAACCATGAAATAGGCGTGATATCACTTATGAAAGGCTCATTTAGGCAAAAGGGAAAGCCACAAAGGAGGTCCCATCATGGCTACGTTGGCGCGTAGTTATGAGACTCGGGGTATGCTTGGACCCCGGGCCTACTCGGTGTTAAATACTACTCCCAAAACATATATAGTACTCATAGGGTAATATACATTAGATTCATAGGCTAGTTAAAAATCATGATAATCATAAACATGCTTAAAATACATGGACTAGCCATGAAATAAGGCCTGTGAGTCGGCCAAAATCATAAATTCATAAATCATAAAGTTCGTGCATACTTCTAAAACATGATATACTTGATATCTCATAAATCTATGGTAAGCAATTGAGAGAAATTGTATCATAAGCCAGAAATCATAATGGGTTAATGAACATCAAAATCAAAATGGAATCATAACTTGAGTTTTTGTGATATATGCATAATTGGGCATATTTTATAGGAATTTAAATATAAACAGGTTAAAATCTGCCCATGATTCACAAAACATGAAGTTATATATAAGAGGAAGTAACCCATATATAGATCATAAGGATTTCATAAGGATTGGGATAAAACCCTATAGAATTATCAATAGAATTTCATGAATTAGAGAGGAGTTGGGCATGGGTGTGAACAATTTCACCCATTCATAACCCTACATACCTGAGAAGGACTTATTCTGTGACTCACCTGATTGCCCAATGAAGAACTGATAAAGAACTTGGAGAACTAGACTTGATCACCTCTTCAAAGCCTCTAAACTTGCGTGCATGAATTAGGAATAGCTTATAATGAACTTACCCTTCTTAAAACTCACTATTCATAGCTTAAAACGACGTAGTTTAGGCCTTAAGATGATAGGAATTACAGAAAAGCCCTTATTAAACTCGTAGGGAAAAACAGACTTCCCTTCCCAATGAGGAATTGGATGAGTCATTGTCCATGGCCACGACTCATGGTCTTCATCCATCGCCTCCACTGGAAATTTCATCTAGGTTGTCACCATAAGGCAACCTACGATTCGTTACCGGTGACCACGACTCGTGGTCATCTCCCATCCTCTACACTGCCAGATTTTACTAGGGGGTCACCATGGTCAACACCACGACTCGTGGTGTTCCATACGAGTCGTGGTGAGGACGCTTTAAGTGCACTGGCTAACTTCCTTCATTTTTCAAACCACCCTTGGCCATGGCTGACTTGACGAGTCGTGATGCTGACCACGACTTGTGGTCACATCCGTTGGCCACTCGAAATTAAAATATTCAACTAAGTAAAACTCCTCACCATGAGTCACTTAACAACTCGTGGTCATCCTGATGGGTCACTGGACAACTCGTCCTGTGACCTGGTGCAGAAATTCCAGTTTTCTCCATTTCAACTCACATGTCTGATTTTAGGGCTTTTGGGGTATAACAATATCTCCCCCTTGGGAATATTCATCCTTGAATGGTGAAAATCATATAGAAAAGTACAGAAATGCAACCATCATACTCAAATACTAATCATATAAGCTGAAAACTGATGGAATGACTGACTCCGATTTGAACTACATGACTGAATTGAATTTATGAACCACACATACATCCATTTACATGAAAGAAACAGAGATGCATGAGCTGAACATGAAACTGAATAGAGTATTAAGGAAGAATCTGATAGCTTAAGCTAAAACTTAGCTGAAAAAGAATAAATGTGGGTATTTAGTCCTCATATTGGCTTCGGCTTCCCACATAGCTCCCTCAACATGCTGATTCTTCCATAAAACTTTAATTGAAGCTACTTCTTTGTTCCTTAGCCTTCGAAGCTGACGATCCAATATTTCTACTGGAACCTCTTCATAATTGAGGCTGTCCTTCACACCTACACTCTCCACCAGAACAACTAGAGCTTGATCACGCAAACACTTCTTTAGGAGTGATACATGGAAAACTGGATGGACTGAAGCTAATTTTGAGGGTAACTCCAACTCATAGGCCACCTTGCCAACACGTCTCACAATCCGATACGGGCCAACATAATGGGGACTGAGTTTCCCTTTCTTTATGAATCTCATCACTCCCTTCATGGGAGATACCTTCAGAAACACCCTCATCAACTTCAAACTCGAGTTCTCTCCTTCTCACATCCGCATAAGACTTTTGGTGATTTTGAGCTATTTTCAACATGTCCCGTATGAGCTGAACTTTCTCCATAGCCTCATGGATTGAATCTGGTCCTATCATCGCAGCTTCACTGACTTCAAACTAACCAATAGGCGATCTACATCTTAGCCCATAGAGAACCTGAAATGGAGCCATCTAAATGTTGGAATGATGGTTGTTATTATATGCAAACTCAATGAGAGGAAAATGATCATCCCAACTACCCTTGAAGTCAATTACACACGCTCTCAACATGTCCTCGAGAGTCTGAATAGTCTGCTCCGCCTGACCATCCATTTTTGGGTGAAATGCTGTGCTAAGTTTAACCTAAGTACCAAGTCCCTTTTAAAACGATCTCCAAAATTGAGAGGTAAACTGAGTATCTTTATCTGATATGATGGACAATGGCACTCCATGCAACTAAACTAACTCCCAAATGTACAACTTAGCATAATCCTGCGCTGAATCGATAGTTTTGACCAGTAGGAAATGAGCTTTGGTCAACCTGTCCACCACCACCCAAATTGAGTAGTACTGTCGATGAGTGCGAGGCAACCATATGATGAAGTCCATATTGATCTCCTCCCACTTCTAAGTAGGAATACTAATATCTTGAAGCACACCTCCCGGTCTTTGATGCTCAACCTTCACTTGCTGACAATTCGGATACTTAGTCACAAATTCTGCGATGTCCTTTTTCATGCCATTCCACCAATAGATTTCCCATAGGTCATGGTACATCTTGGTGGCACCTGGATGTATGGAGTATCTGGAACCGTGAACCTCATGCAACATTCGGTTTCTCAAATCATCAATGTATAGAACATACAAACGACCTTGATATCGAAGCACACCATCTTCCCCTTTGGAGAAGACCTCTACCTTTTGATTCTGTCCGACTTCCTTCAATTTTATTGAAATAGGGTCCTCATCCTGTCTAGCTTTTACATCAGTCACCAAGGATGATTCTGATCCATTCTGAACAATAACACCGCCATCAGTCGAGTCAACCAAATGAACTCTCAACCGTGCAAGTTGATGCACATCCTTCACCAGCTCCTTCCTCCCCTCATCTACATGTGACACACTCTCCATAGAGATCCTACTAAGTGCGTCTGCTACTACATTAGCCTTACCTAAATGGTCAAGGACACTCATATCGCAATCCTTGAGTAGCTCTAACTACCTCCTTTAGCGCAGATTTAGATCCTTTTGGGTAAACACACATTGTAAGCTTTTGTGGTCCGTAAACACATCCACATGGACCCTGTACAAGTAGTGTCTCCAAATCTTCATGGAAAATAGTACCGCCACCAATTTGAGATCGTGAGTCAGGTAATTCTTTTCATGAACTTTCAGCTGCCCGGAAGCATATGCTATAACCTTGCAATGTTGTATCAATACACACCCAAGGGCGATCCTCGAAGTATCACAATATACCACAAATCCATCGGTACCCTCAAGTAGGGTCAACACCAGTGCTGAGGTGAGCCAAGTCTCAACTCTTGAAAACTCTTCTCACAAGCCTTCGACCATCGGAACTTCACTTTCTTTTGGGTCAGTTTGGTCAATGGCGCCGCAATAGATGAAAACCCCTCAACAAATCTCCAATAACAACCAACTAATCCCAAAAAGCTCCTAATATCTGGCGGATTCATCGGTCTAGGCCAATTATTCACCATTTCTATCTACTGAGAAGTCCACCTTTATACCCTCACCTGATACCATATGTCCCAAAAATGCCACTGAGTTCAACCAAAACTTGCACTTGCTGAATTTAGAGTATAATTAGTGATTCTTGAGAGTCTGTAGCACCATCCTAAAATGAGCGGCATGGTCCTCCTTGCTTTGAGAGTATATCAGAATGTCATCGGTAAATGCGATCACGAACATATCCAAATATGGCTTGAATACCCTATTCATCAAATCCATAAAAGCTACAGGAGCATTTGTTTGTCCAAAAGACACAACTACAAACTCGTATTGAACATACCGAGTCCTGAAGGCTGTCTTCAGGATGTCACTCTTCCAAATCCTAATCTGATCGTACCCAAATCTGAGATCTATCTTCGAAAAGCACTTGGAACCCTGAAGCTGGTAAAACGAATCATTAATCCTGGGAAGAGGATACCTGTTCTTGATGGTGACCTTGTTCAATTGCTGATAATCAAAAAACATACAAAGAGAACCATCTTTCTTTCTAACAAAGAGAACTGGTGCACCTCATAGGGATATTCTCGTTCTAATGAACCTTTTGTCTAAAAGGTCCTCCAACTACTTCTTCAACTCCTTTAACTTGACTGGGGCCATTCTGTAAGGAGGTATAGATATAGGCTGCATATCGGGAAGGAGGTCAATACCAAAATCAATCTCCCGCTCGGGAGGAATTCCCGGTAAATTATATGGGAAGACTTCTTGGTACTCACATACTACTGGAACGGACTGGATAGTCGGGGTCTCAAACATAGCATCCTTAACCCTAACTAAATGGTACACGCAACCATTGGAGATCATCTTTCTATCCTTAAGGTAGGAAATAAAGTGACCTACAGGCACAACTTAACTACCCTTTTATTCTAGGACTGGCTCACCCAGAAATCTGAACTCTATTGCCCGAGTTCTACAATTAACTGAGGTGTATCATGCAAACAACCAATCCATGCCAAGAATAACATCAAAATCGGTTATGGCTAACTCTACTAAATCCGCATAGGTGACTTTCTGAAGGACTATGGCCGGGCAATTTCTATACACTCGTCTAGCTACAACTGAATCATCTACTGGAGTAGAGACTGAGGAGGAACATGACAAGATTTCGACACTGACTCTGAAACTACTAGCCACATAGGGAATCACAAAAGAAAAGGTAGCCCATGGATTTACAAATGTATATACATCAAGATGGAATACTCGTAACATACCAGTGACTACATGCGGGGAGACCTCCTGCTCCTGGTGGGATGGTAAGGCATAGAATCTATTTTGGCGCTATTCACCACCTGTACTAGTAGAAGCACCCTGTTGGAAGGGACGTGCCGCCGGAGCTTCTGAACTAGTAGCTGGAGTATGGGCTCCACCATTACTCGATCTGTCTGAAGGGCAATCTCTGAGCCTGTGTTCGGGTTTTCCATACCCAAAACAAGTGTTTGAACCAACTAAACACCTCCCTGGGTGGTTCTTGCCACACTATGCACAGGCTGGAAAAGTGCGATCTCCTGAAATCCTCCCCTGACCTCTCGAGCCTGACGCTCTACCCCTCGGATCACATCTGGGTCAGGATGGGACACTAGCTGATGATGATGCTAGGGATAAAGATCTCTGGTGGGATTGCTGACGGTGTCCACTAGGCCTTGATTGCGAGAATTCGATGCTATCAATCCTGGCCCTCTTAGCCTCCCTCTCCCGCTCACTCATCTGTACCGCCTCCATCTGTTGGCCATACAGGATTATTCAAGCAAAGTCAATATCTTGGAGAAGCATCGCGGTCCAGCAATCCCTGACCAAGGAGTCTACTATCTCATGTATGAACCTTCTCATATGGGCCCTCTAATCCACTACCAACTCAGGTGCATACCTGGATATATGTGTGAACTCCAAGGCATACTCCTGAACCGTCATCTTTCCTTGCTTAAGATTCACAAATTTGGCCGCTTTTAGCTCCCTCATCTCCCGAGGGAAGAACCAACCAAGAAAAGCGGCATGAAACTCATCCCAACTGACAAGGCCTGCTCCAACCGCCCTACTATCCTTCCACTATTTGAACCAAATGTGTGCGACCCCCTTCAACTGATATAAGGCCAAAGAAGCACACTCTTCCCCAGTCACCCACATAATCTGGGTGATCTTCAAAATTTCCTCAATGAACACATGTGGATCCTCGTCCACCTTCGATCCAAGGAACTTGGAAGGGTTCACCTTAGAAAGTCTAACTCTCGCCCCGCTGCATTCCCGTTCTAAGGGACATGCCCTACCACCTGCTGATTGACCAGGGCGGTTAGGGCCTGGGCTAACATCTGGATGGATGCCCTAAACTCTGCGTGGGCAACCAGCTCGGGTATGTGTTCCACATGGACTGGTGGGTCCTATTAGTGCTCGTCCCCTTTGCCACCCTCATGGCCATCACCGTTTCCATTTCTTCTACCGTTGAATCTACGGGAAGACATGATTCTGTAAACACGTATAGCACGAGTTAGAAGAATAGAGAGACATTTCACCGCACGACATAGAACATGAAAGAAGGAAACATTTCCTAAACGTCTCGTAGCCTATTCGTCATAAGTGTGGCATGCTTCTCACCCATGAAAAAGACTATACTTAACGCGACATTCACACACCCTAGGACACTTCAAAACCTATTTCTTTGATACCTAGTTTGTCACAACTCGAACATAGGTTTGGATCGAGACACGAGACAAGGAACCCCAAAAGGCTCCAAGTCGACCCATGGCATGAACATAACATCTAACTCAATAAGATAAAAGAGGAAAATCAACATTACTAACATAGCGGAGGTCTAATCATAACATAAAATCAGAACTAGGATTTATATCATACATGGCAAGCTTATTACTACACCAAGTCTGAAAGTCTCTAACACATCTTATGGGTTGATGGGACAACTCCCCCAACTAACCCGACAAGTTTGAAACTTAAAGGAAACATAACGATTACAAATACTGAATGTTCTCGGAGGATGAGGACTCACCAATGCTAACTGGGCAAGTCTGAGTGGGAAAGCAAGGTCTAAGGATGCTGCTGAGAAAGACCCCTCGGACCTGTATCATAAGACGATACAACATAGAGTATGTGGTCAGTACGTGGAATATACTGAGTATGCAAGGTAAGGAAAATTGACAGTTAAAATATATAAAAGTCCATAAGAGTGGGACAACATGATCATAACATAAATATCACAACGTAAACATAAGGCTTAATGTTTTTCAAAACATTCGTAAATCATTCATAATCATAATGATAAGAGAAAAACTTTATTAAACATGACTTGAGACAGAGTATATAATCATAGCCATACATGAATCATGAGGAATAGTAGGAGATTCTTAGGACCGACATACCCCATATGAGCACACATGGAGCCCGGCCTGTAAGCCCCCAGTCGAGAGGGTGTTCGTACCATGCCATGGGTAGAACCATGAAATAGGCATGATATCACTCATGAAAGGCCCATTTGGGCAAAAGGGACAGTCACAAAGGAGGTCCAATGGCTATGTTGGCGTGTAGTTTTGAGACTCGGGGTATGCTTGGACCCCGGGCCTACTAGGTGTTAAATACTACTCCAAAAATATATATAGTGCTCATAGGGTAATATACATGAGATTCATAGGCTAGTTTAACATCATGATAATCATAAACATACTTGAAATACGTGAACTAGCCATGAAATAAGGCCCGTGAGTCTGCCAATATCATAAATCCATAAATCATGAAGTTCATGCATACTTGTAAAACATGTATATAATTGATATCTCATAACCCCATGGTAAGAAATTGAGAGAAATTGTATCATAAGCCATAAATCATAATGGATTAATGAACATCAAAATCAAAATAGAATCATAACTTGAATTTTCATGATATATGCATAATTGGGCATAGTTTGTAGGAATTTAAATCTAAATAGCTATAAAATCTGCCCATGATTCATAAACACATGAAGTTATATATGAGATGGATTAACCCATAGATAGATCATAAGGATTTCATATGGATTGGGATAAAATCTCATAGAATTATCAATAGAATTTCATGAATTAGAGAGGAGTTGGGCATGGGTGTGAACAATTTCATCCATTCATAATCCTACGTACCCGAGAAGGACTGATTCTACGACTCCCCTGATTTCCCAATGAAGAATTGATGAAGATCTTAGAGAACTAGACTTGATCGCCTCTTCTAAGCCTCTAAACTTGCATGCATGAATTAGGAATAGCTTTGAATGAACTTACCCTTCTTAAAACTTACTATTTATAGTTTAAAATGAAATAGTTTAGGCCTTAGGATCATAGGAATTATAGAAAATCCCTTATTAAACTCGTAGGGAAAAACAGACTGCCAGTCCCAACGAGGGACTGGACGACTCGTTGTCTATGGCCACGACTCATGGTCTTCATCCATCACCTCCAAAGAAATTTAATCTATGTTGTCACCACGATTTGTTACCGGTGACCACGACTCATGGTGACCTCCCGTCCTCTACATTGTCAGTATTTACCAGGAGGTCACCACGGGCGACATCACGACTCGTGGTGTTCCCAATGAGTCACGGTGAGGACCTGTTAAGTGCACTACCCAACTTCCTTCATTTTTCCAACCACCCTTGTCCATGGATGACCTGAAGAGTCGTGATGCTGACCATGACTCGTGGTCACATCCTTTGGCCACTCAAAACTAAAATCTGCTGCTAAGTCAAACTCCTCACCACGAATCTTTTAACAACTCGTGGTCATCCTGATGGGTCACTGGACGACTCGTCCTGTGACCTAGTGTAGAAATTCCTGTTTTCTCCATTTCAACTCCCAGGTCAGATTTTAGGACTTTCGAGGAATAACACCGAAGCCCGACCTCTAGTTCAATAGCTCCACCAGCACGTGCAGGGGGCATATACTTGTTCGGGTGGTGGTCAGTGCTAAAACAGATTCTACGCCCTAGCATCTCACTAGGAGCAGGAGGTCTCCCTAGATGTCGACATTGGTACGATTATTCCACCTTGATATATATGCATTATTATATCCAGGGGCTACTTTATGTTTTGTGACGCCCTATGTTGCTAGAAGTTTTAGAGTCAGTCCCGAATTCCTATCATAACCCTTCTTAGTCTCTATCTAATTAGTGATTTAGTTATAGATCGATGGGTATATAGAAATTGCCCTATCACAGTCCTTCAGAAAGTCACCTCAGCAGATTTAGTAGAGCTAGCCATGACTGATTTGATGTTATATTCAACATGGATTACTACATGCATGTTATGCCTCAGTCAATTGTGGAATTTCGGGTATAGTTAGATTTTCGGGCGAGCCAGTCCTAGAGTGGACGGGTAGTTCGACTGTGCCTGTAGGTCGCTTCATTTCCTACCTTAAGGCCGGAAAGATGATTTCTAAAGGTTGCGTGTACCATCTAGTTAGGGTTAAGGATGCTACATCCAAAACCCCGACTATCCAATTAGTTCCTGTAGTGTGTGAGTATATAGAGGTGTTTCCAGATGATTTATTGGGAATCCCTCCTGAGTGGGAGATCGATTTTGGTATCGACCTACTTCCTGATACGCAACCGATATCCATTACTCCTTATAGAATGGCTCCAACTGAGCTGAAAGAGTTGAAGGAGCAGTTGAAAGACCTCTTAGTCAAGGGTTTCATCAAAGCTACAAAATCCCCATGGGGTGCCCCAGTTCTCTTTGTTCGGAAGAAGGATGGTTCCCTTCGGATATGAATTGATTATCGATAATTGAAAAAAGTTACCATCAAGAAAATGTATCCTCTCCCTAGGATTGATGATTTGTTTGACCAGCTTTAGGGTGTGCTTTTTAAAGATAGACCTTAGGTCTGGATACCATCAGCTCAAGTTTCGGGAGAGTGACATTCCAAAGACAGCCTTCAGGGCTTGGTATGGTCAATATGAGTTTGTAGTCATGTCTTTTGGAATAACGAATGCTCCTACAGGTTTTATGGATTTGATGAACAGGGTGTTTAAGACATATTTGGATATGTTCATGATTGTGTTCATATATGACATCCTTATATACTCTCAGAGTGAGGAGGAGCACACCACTCATTTGAGGGGGTGCTACAGACCTTGTATGCTAAATTCAACAAATGTGAGTTTTGGTTGAACGCGGTGGTGTTATTGGGTCATGTGGTGTCAAGTGTGGGTGTACAGGTGGACTCTCAAAAGATAGAAGCGGTGAAGAATTAGCCTAGACTAGTGAGTCCTTCATATATCAGGAGTTTCTTGGGTTTATCTAGCTAATACCGGAGGTTTGTCGAAGGGTTTTCATCCATTCTAGCACCATTGACTAAGCTGACCTAGAAGAAGGTGAAGTTTCAATGGTCAGAGGCCTGTGAGAAGAGTTTCCAAGAGTTGAAGTCTCAACTCACCTCAGTACCTGTGCTGACCCTACTTGAAGGTACCAATGGGTTTGTGGTATATTGTGATGCCTCAAGGATCGACCTTGGTTGTGTACTCATGTAGCACGGTAAAGTTATGGCCTATGCTTTCAGGCAGCTGAAAGTCCATGAAAAGAATTATCTGACTCACGACCTCGAGTTGGCAGCAGTAGTATTTTCCTTGAAGATTTGGAGACACTATCTTTATGGGGTACATGTGTATGTGTTTACAGACCACAAAAGCCTACAATACGTGTTTACTCAAAAGGATCTAAATCTATGTCAGAGGAGGTGGTTGGAGCTTCTTAAAGATTATGATATGAGTGTCCTCTACCATCCGGGCAAGGCTAATGTGGTGGAAGATACTCTTAAGAGGCTTTCCATGGAGAGTGTATCCCATGTAGATGAGGAGATGAAAGAGTTATTGAAAGATGTGCATCGGCTTGCACGGTTGGGAGTTCACCTTTTGAACTCGACAAATGGTGGTGTCATTATTCAGAAAGGATTAGAATTGTCCTTAGTGACTGAAGTTAAATCTAGGAAAGATGAGGATCCTATTTTAGTAAATTTGAAGGACGTCGTTCAGAATCAAAAGGTAGAAGTATTCACCCAAGGGGGAGATGGTGTGCTTCGATATCAGGGTCACTTGTGTGTTCTGGGTATTGGTGACCTGAGGGAGCGGATGTTGCATAAGGCTCATGGTTCCAGATATTCTATACATTCAGGTGCCACCAAGATGTACCGTGACCTAAGGAAGTCTATTAGTGGAATGGCATGAAGAAGGTCATAGCGGAGTTTTTGGCTAAATGCCCGAATTGTCAACAAGTGAAGGTTGAGCATCAGAGATTGGGAGGTGTGCTCCAATACATTAGCATCCCTACTTGGAAGTGGAAGGAAATCAATATGGACTTCATTATAGGGTTGCGTCGTACTTGTCGATAGCATGACTCTATTTGGGTTTTTTGTAGATAGGTTGACTAAAGCAACCCATTTTTTACCAGTTAAAACTACCTATTCGGCGGAGGTTTATTCCAAATTATACATTCGGGAGTTAGTTCAGTTGCATGGAGTGCCCTTGTCCATCATATCAGACAGAGGTACTCAATCTACCTCCCAGTTTTGGAGATCGTTTTAGAAGCGACTTGGTACTCAGGTCAAGCTTAGCACAACCTTTCACCCACAGATAGATGGTCTGGACGATTGGACCATTCAGACTCTCGAGGATATGTTGAGAGCATGTGTGATTGATTTCAAGGGTAGTTGGAGTGATCATTTGCCTTTCATTGAGTTTGCATATAAAAACAACTACCACTCCAGCATTCAGATGGCTCCGTTTGAGGCGCTCTATGGGCGAATATGTAGATTGACTATTAGTTGGTTTGAAGTTGGTGAATCTGCGTTAGTGGGACCAGATTCAGTCCATGAGGCCATGGAGAAAGTTCGGCTTATAAGGGATAGGTTGAAAATAGCTCAGAGTCGCCAAAAGTCCTATGCGTATTTGAGGAGAAGGGAGCTTGAGTTTGAAGTTGATGATTGGGTGTTTTTGAAGGTATCTCCCATGAAGGGAGTGATGAGATTAAAAAATAAAGGGAAACTCAGCCCCCATTATGCTGGTCCGTACCGGATTATGAAATCGGTTGGCAAGGTAGCATACGAGTTGGAGTTGCCCTCAGAATTAGCCTCAGTCCATCCAGTTTTCCATGTATCACTCTTAAAGAAGTGTTTGGGTGATCCAGCTCTAGTTGTTCCGGTAGACAGTGTAGGTGTATAGGATAACCTTAGCTATGAGAAGGTTTCGATGGAAATATTTGATCGTCATATTCTAAAACTAAGAAACAAGATAGTTTTGTGGAAGAATCAGCATGTTGAGAGAGCTATGTGGGAGGTCGAATAAGATATGAGGACTAGATACCCGCATCTATTCCCTTTCGGCTTAGTTGCAGCTTGAGGTACAAGTTTCCTCAGTATTCTTTCCAGTTTCATGTTCAATTTATGTGTTCCAGTTTCTTTCATGTCACTGTATGTATGTGTGATTCATAAATTCAGCTCAGTCATGTAATTTAGTCTGGAATCGGTCATTCCATCAGTTTTCAGCTTAAATGTTCAGTATTTGGCATGGTAGTTGCATTTCTCAAATTTTCAGTATGTTCACCCACATTCAAGGATGAGTGCTCCTAAGGGGGAGATATTGTAATACCCCGAAAGTTCCTAAGCCTAGACTCTGGAGTTGAAATGAAAAGTAGTAGAAAAGTCGGAAGATTTTCTCAAAACGACCCGTGGTACGAGTCGTTGGAGAGTCCAATGACTCATGGTAGCCACCCGTGGTGAGGTTTTTTAGTAGAGGATCCTATGGTGGCGGGTCTAGGAACAACCCGTTGTTTGATGTAACGGGTCATTTTGAAGGTGGT
Organism: Datura stramonium; assembly: GCA_018107945.1. Lineage (NCBI taxonomy): Eukaryota > Viridiplantae > Streptophyta > Magnoliopsida > Solanales > Solanaceae > Datura > Datura stramonium. Next base: position 183,965 of record JACEIK010000481.1, on the reverse strand, counting down.
CCTGGTCAAAGAAGGCTAGCACAAGTCATGGGACAACTCATTGTTCCAAACAGCGAGTCGTTGTATGTGCCCGTTGGGAGGATTTACAAGATGGGAGTAGTGGTGACAATGGCTGGTAGCGACGAGTCGTTGGAGATGGTAATGACTCATCCTGTCCAGTTGTGGTAGAAGACCTGAGAGAGGAAAATGAGAGGAAACAACGAGGGAAGTAACATGTTGTTGGGGCAAGGAACGACCTATTTTGTTGGACGTTTCTTCGAAGAGTGGCTAATTTCCTGCCAGTTTAGTAAGGGAAAATTTGCAACTTCCAAGCCCGTAAGTCCTATACTACGTCGTTTTAAGCTCAGAAAAGGGTGTTTTAAGAGGGTTAAAATCATTCAAAACCCATCCTCTTCCATGCATGCAACCTATAGGTTTCTAAGGGTAATCAAGCTAGGGATTCATCAAGTTCTTCCCCAAAACCCATTGGGCTTTCAAGAGGGTTTGTGAAATCAGGTTCTTCCAGGTAGGTAGGGTTATGAATGGGTATAATCATCCACACCCATGCCCAATCCCTCTTTAATTTATGAAATTCTAGTTGACGAATCTATGGGGTTTTAACACCAATATATGAATTCTCTAAGTATCAATCATGGGTATGATCTAAGCATGTTT
>JACEIK010000481.1:152565-171259 GCA_018107945.1 Datura stramonium | reverse complement strand
CATTCATGACCTTATGCCGCATGTTATGCCATATCATTTCATGATATAGATTCAGGTCATCAGGCTCAGCCGTGTGGTTTGATACGCTTCTCTCTCTCTCCCAGCTGCTAGTGGTGAGTCCTCATCTTCCGATGATGTGGTTTATGTTCTTATTTTCTTATGTTTTAGTTTTAGACTTTAGGAGTTAGCTGGGGGCTTGTCCTAGTAACTCATTAGTTTAGTAGAAGGATTTCAGACATTGTCTAGATGGATTCAACATTGTATCTAGTGTTATTATATTTATGATTATGGGTTTTATAATTGACTCTTGTAGGTAGCTTCCGCTTAATCATGTTGTTGGTTGTTTCTTTGATAGAACATGCTATTATTATGCCATGGGTCGACTTGGAGCCCTTTCGGGGATCCTTATCCTGTGTTACGACTAGGGTGTAAACTCTGGTCGCGACAGAACACAATCTAAAAGACATTAGACAGGCTTCTACATAACTCAGCATGACTTGACTATTTTTGCAAAACCATTGTCACACACCTTCCTAATGCTTGTTCAGATCATATACATTTACTTATATGATTTTTTGAAAATACTAATGAGTTTGTTATATATTTCAGGTTCTTAAACATATGGACTGAATATTTTGACTTTTAAATTGTGTGAGATCTAGTTGGGAAGAAGGAAGTCTACCTGATCCAATGTGGAACCTCCAACTGAAATTGAGAAAAATAAAAAAAGTCTTAGTCTATGGTCAAGAGAGAAGTATGGGGATATCTTTGAAGAAACGAAAAGGCTTGAGAAAAACATAGTGACTTGGAACAAAACATGATCATTGACAATAGTGAAGGAACAAAGACTCTTTTGGACAAGAATAATGCTGAGTGCATCAAATATATCAAGATCAAGGACTCCATTACTAGACAGATAGCTAGAGTGAAATAGCTTGGTGATGGTAACCGGAATTTTGCTTATTTTCATAGTAGTTAAAAGATAGAAGAAGGATATTGAACATTAATAAGATTCAAGTTGAGCAACTCAAATGGGTGGAAGGAAACAAGGTGGTTAGTGAAGTAGCTGTGAGATACTTTAAAGAAATTTTTGGTTAGATTCCTACTTACCAAAACCTGGATGAATTGAGGAATATTACCCCGATGATTACTGAAGTCACTAGTAAGGAGCTCACTGCCCTACAATCTGAGAATGAGATTAAAGATATTATTTTCAGTATGGACCCAAACAGTGCTCTAGGTCCTGATGGCATCATTGCTAAATTTTTTCAATTTTTTTGGGATATAATTAGTAAGGATATTTGTCTGGCTATTAAGTTCTTTTTTTGTGGTGCTTCCTTACCTAGATGATTTACTCATACTTGCATAGTGATATTTCCCAANCTCATACTTGCATAGTGATATTTCCCAAGATCCCATTCCCCTAGCAATTTTCATATTTTAGACCTATTAGCCTTTGTAATGTGATTAGCAAGTTTTGCCAAACTACTTAATGCTAGATTGAGTAGGTTCTTTCCTAATCTTATTAGTGATAATCAAAGAGGCTTTATCAAAGGTTGGGCTATTACTAAAAATATCTTGTTAACCCAGGAGATTATACATAACATTGCTTGACCTTATAATCAAAGTAATGTGTTCATTAAATTAGATATGGTTAAAGATATGATAGGATGTATTAGACTTATTATGCATTTTGATGAGAAGGATGGGTTTTTGTGAGCTATGGATTGACTTGATCTATAGGGATATTTTCAGTAACTGGTACTCTTTTCTTGTTAATGGTTTTAGATATGGTTTCTTTAAATATGAAAGGGGTCTTAAACATGGGGACCCTATTTTCCTTGCTCTCTTTATTATTAGATAAATGTATCTGTCCTTTAAACTTAATAAAATATCTCTCAGGGTTTATTAGATTTCATATGAGAAAGAAAGGCCCCATTACTATCCACCTTGCCTTTGCTGATGATATAATTCTCTTTTCCAGTGATTGGAGGAACTCTACTTTTGGACACACTTACTGAATATGAGAAGATTTCAGGCCAAATGATTAATAAACATAAATCTTGTGTCATTCTTGCCCAAATTCCAAAGAGGAAGAGATTACTAGAGTTGAGAGGATTACCATAATAATGCACAAGAATCTTTCTATCTAATAGTTAGGATGTCTACTTTATGCCAGAAGAAAGAAGATTGCTATTTCACTAAGATGTCTGAAAAGGATTTTAGTAAAATAAATGGATGGCAATCCAAACTCCTTTTGACTTGATGGAGAGTTGTTCCAATCAAGCATATACTCTTTGCACTCCCTATTTATCTTATGGCAGCAACGCGTCCCCTGAAGGGTGTCCTTAAAAACCTAGAAAAAGTTGTTGCTAGATTCTTTTGGGAGCCAATAATAATAAGAAGAAGTACCATGGGCCTCTTAGGATAAACTCTACAAGCCTTATGAAGAAGGAGGTGCTAAGTTTAGGAAACTCCAGAACATATGTGATACTTTTACAACAAAATAACGGTGAATCTCAAAAATAGAAAATCTCTATGGAAGAAGTTCCTCATGGCTATGTATTTTCAAAAGGTTCATCCTTTGATTAAGCAATGATACTCAAAAAACTCTCATTCCTTAAACTCTATGTGCAAGATCAAGAGGAAAGTGGATCACTCTATTCTCTAAAACATTGAGAAGGGTGAGGTCACTTTCTAGTATAATATTAGAGTTCCTTTGGCCATTGTATTGACTTTCTACCTAATGGATCTAAACATGGTTATATTAGAGTCAAGCATATGGTTTCTGATAGTTAGTATGATTTTATGGGTTGGGATAGGCTTCTGCTTGAAGAAATATCTTATGTCATCTACAATATGAAGAAAGAAGCCAATCCTATAGATTTGGACTAGCCCATTTGGTTTGATGACAGTAAAGGAGTTTTGCAAGGTATATTTTACATGGAAGGTACTTAAAGAAACTCATCATATGACTTGGAGTAATTCAATATGTCCTTTATTGTTTAGAGAGCTTTGAGAGATAATATCCCCACTGATCTAAGAATCAGTAGAATAGGGATTGCTATTCCCTCAAAGTGTGTATGCTAAAAATATGCTAATTTGGAAGGAGTTGAGCACCTTTTCTATGGGGGTGGGATGGCCAGTGAACTATGGAGACGAATCTATGGCCCTTTAGGAGTGATAAGTACAAATTCCTCCTATAGGTAGATTTTGATCAACATTTGGAAGAACAAACGTCTCAATCCCATAAAGGATTTGATTTATAAATGCATCCCTATTTTTGCTTCATGGGAAATTTGGAGATCAAGGTGTGCTAGAAAATATGTTATTGAGAAAATATCCTTAAAAAGATCCATGTCCCTGATAGCTTTCAGCATGTACCAAACTCTAGCCTCCAAATATAAACAACTTGACTTTGGGCCTGATTGGAGTGAGATTATCAACAATTTGGATTGCAAATTTCATTTCAGAAAGATTCTTTGGGTAAGATGGAATTGGACTAATTTACACTCTGTCAAAATTAATTTAGATGCATGTTGTAAAAAGGTCAGTATGGTGGAGGAGGTGTGTTAAGAAAAAACTTTTGCAAGCTGATTTTTGTGTATTCTCTCATTCTAGGAAAGGGAACTAGCACCTAGGATAAAGCTGTTGCGATTTTGTTTGGTGTGAAATGGTGTGGGTTTCCACTTCCTTATTACTGAAATTGACTCAAAAGTTTTTATAGATAGTGTAAGCAAATGTCATTCTCCCCCTTGGAGCATTATGCATGAAGTTAAGGAAATAGGTAAGTTGAAAGAGCTTGTGTGATTTAGTTTGGTGCACTTCTTTTGTTATACCCCATGCATTTAGAATGGTTTTATTGTTATGTTTCGAATATATGAGCCTAGTTTGGTGGCTACGTATTGTACGTCAAGGAGAGGTTGGGGATTGAGTATGTAATAAGTCATTAAGTGGGCAAATGAAGTGTGCAGGGGTTAGCCCAGGGTGCTTGCACGTCGCAGACCAGCTCCTCCACAATGGCTTGCTGATAACGCTCAAATTACACCCTAAAGAAGTATAACGCGGACGTTGTTAGTAAAGAGCCCTTAGGAAATATGGTCAGGATGTAGAAGAACGCTGTATTTATGCTTTTAGTTCAGTTATTTCCTAATGATGGGTTTAAAGAAATAATTGAGTGAGAATGTGGAATATAGGTCTTGTGATCAAGTTTATGCAATTAACTAGGGAAGTGTTCCCCATGGATTCATAAAAATTTTGGGTTATTACTCTAGTGATTTATCCCAATAATTAGCCTGCAGAACTGATAACTTATGTTCATCCATATGATTGATTCATCACTCTTGAATGACTATACTCAATTACTGGATTAGCTCTCTTGAGTGATTTCACTCTAACCGTTATCAATTATTCAAAATTAACTATCCGACGCCCGCAACTCAAGTTATTCAATAAAGATGAAGTTCAAGACTTTGTTGTTCTTCTCTTTTTCAAATCTCTACTTTTCTAGGTTCAAGCAAGTAGTGAATATGGACAAGTCCTAACGTTGCACACCATTAAGAAATGATTATGATGAAGATATGAGCAACACAAGCATGCGCATTGGTTTAGAATCACCTTATATTAACCTTAGCTAGCTATTCCATCTTGGTTCCCACAATCCTAGTTGTGGGGGTTTTATCTATTCATGATTTCAATAAAAGAATTAGATTTCATGGAAGAAAGCATAATTAACAACTTACAATGGTGATTGAAGAAAAACCCAATTGCTTATTGGACTATTAAACTATGATCAATTCAAGAACAGCTCAAGAAATTCGTGTATTTGATCTCAAAAAAGTATTAGAAAAATAAAAAAATCATGATTACGAACTAATGAATAGGTCTCTCAAAAGAAAATAACCTAAAAAGTATTTATACAGGTAATTAGAAACATTTTCTAAATTAACAAGGAACTATTGCCGACATATCGTATGAGTCGTAGCATGAAGTTACGAGTCGTGGCTTCCATCCGTAGTACATAATACAACTTTGAAATTTGTCAAGTCCTGGGAGTTGGTAGTACTCGTACAATGATGCTACGAGTCGTACGTTGCCTGTCGTGCTCTGGTCTTGTGAAGTCTAGCATCCTCGGAAGTTTTCCATGAGTCCTTGGTACAATTTATACTTGAATATTATGACTCGTGGTATCTACTCATATGCTAGGATCTGCTAACTTGATATGTTCTCTAAATTTTTCCACGACTTGTTATACCTCGGGGGCTCAAAGATCGGACCCGGGAGTTGAAACGGGAAAATTATGAAATTGATATTGCAGGCAAAGGACGAGTCGTGGGATGACTCGTGAGGAGACCCCACGAGTCGTCAAGTGACTCGTGGCAGGCTAGAATAAAGGAGGAATCAAGGTCCCCACGAGGGAGAGAACGTTTCGTAGTCAGCCACCACGAGTCATCATGTCACTCGTGGGGGTGATATTGTAATTACGTTTGAAGAATGGCCAGTGTACCTAACGGATGGGACCCCATGAGTCGGGCCAGTCCCAACGACTCGTCAGGTGAGTAATGATCTAGCAGGTTGATGTAAAGGCAGTGTACCAGACTAAAGATGGCCACGATTCGTGGCCACGATGGATGAGTCCTTAAGTCACCCGTTACGAGCCCCAGTGGGCAGGTCATCCGGTGTACTTGACGAGCAACCTAACGGATCATTGGCCCTAGTAATGAGTCATCAGGTCACCCGTTAGGGTCATGTGGCAGTTATTTTCTGTGAATTAGTAAGGGATTTCTCATAATTTGCTAAGTTCCTAAGACCAATACTACATCGTTTAAGGATCGTTTTAGTGGGTTTTAAGCAGGGTAAAACCTATCCTACACCATTATTCTCATGCATGAAAGATTGAAGGATTGAAGAGGAGATTAAAGGCAAAATCTCAAGGCTTTCATTGGAATCTCAGCTTGGGCTATTAGAGGGTGTTAGAATTCACCATTCCCAGGTATGTAAGGCTATGAGTGGGTGCTTTCTTCCACACCCATGCCCAATCCCTATCAAAATGTGATAAATTATCCATGATTAAGTATGGGGTTTTTCCCAATTACACGATTCTTCAATCTCTACATATGGGTATGATTAGATTATATTTAAATTGTTAATTTATGAAGCTTGGGTGGATTCTAAGTTGTTTTTCCCTTATAAACATTGTTTTCTAAAATTCGAAACTAAAATGCCTATGGGTGAAGAGTTCATAAAAGAGGTGATTTATGGTAAATATGTGATGATGATGACGTTGATAATGAAAAGCATGTTTCTAAAACTACCCAGGATTTTGATGTTGTTCCTAAATGAGTCTATTGAATTCTAGAATGATAGAGCTTTGGGTGATGCCCACATGTTGATTAAAGAGATGATTTTCCTGACATAAGCTTACCACATTGTTTAAAGTGAAATTTCCAAATTTTATTATGAATTCTAGCTTGTGGTATGTTTCGAAATAAAGCTTCTCATATGCATGAAATTGTAATTGAGATGTATGTAATTATTTAGCTTTTTCAAAGGACAATGTTGAGCTTCATTTTCATATGATGTCGAGTCTATGCATAGTTTCATTAATGAGCTTTGTCAATAGACAATGTTGAGCTTCGTTTCATACGATGTTGAGTCATACGTGATTTCATGTTGAGCTTCGTCAATAGATGATGTGGATCTTCGTTATATATGATGTAGGGCATTGCATGTTTTTGGGAGAAGAGTATAGCACCGAGTGGGTTAAGGGTTGTTTTTGGGAGAAGAGTATAGCACCGAGTGGGTTAAGGGTCGATTACCCTATGCCCCAGAACTACGCGCCAACGTAGGTTGATACTATTATATTATCGGGACCTCCCTTATGAGCTATCCCCTGCCCGATTGGCCCTTCATCTTGATATCGATATCATGGTATCGTCCATCGCTCTAGCAAGGTTATGGGTGGCTCTACCCACTTAAGTGTGATAGTTAGGACCACGTAAGCTCTATCGTGGTATGTTGGTTAAGTTATGAGTCTTCCACTGTCTATATCATTCAGATTTGCATATTCATTTCTCATGATAATTACTTATGCATGCATGTTCATAAAGCAAGGTTTGACTCATTGTTCATCTTTTGATGTAAATGTTATGTTCAGCTTTGAGTCATTCGAGTCACTGATGATGATAGAAAGATATACATGGTCGTGTTATAATAAGATTGCGATTTCAGAATTTAAGCATGTAGCCCATTTATTTATGCTTAAAAGCTTATGATATATTATGAAAGGCTTTAAATGATTTACTTTGCTAAAATAGTTTACTTACCTTGCATACTTGGTACATTCCACGTACTGACTGTATACTTTCTATGCTGCATCATTTCATGATGCAGGACCCGGTTCTCAGGTTCAGCCCCGTTCGTAGTCGATGTTCAGAGTTAGCACCTGCTTATTTGGTGAGACCTTATCTTCCGAGGACTAAGCCTCCAGTTGTTTTAGATGTCCTTTCAATTTCAGTATAGTTGAGCTAGTTAGGGGTGTTGTCCTATAAGATCGTCTAGATTAGAGGCTTATCAGACTTAGATGTGTATTTAGCTTCAGATAGTTATTCTGTTATTATGTTTAGTTTGACTTCCGCTGAGTTTATAATTATGTTTTCTTCATGTTTATTTAATTAGTTAGTTGAATGCTTATGCCATGGGTTGACTTGGGGTCTCTCGGGGTCCCTAGTCCCGTGTCTATGATCAGGGCTTCTGTTTGGGACGTCACAAACTTGGTATCAGAGCCATGGGTTTGATGTGTCCTAGGGAGTCTAAAAGCCGCATTAGGTAGAGTGTTTTTTCATGGGTGTGATGCGCGCCACACTTATGACGAAGAAGCTACTAGACGTCTTAGGAAAGGTTCCCTTCTTTCATAATCTATGTCGTGCGATGAAAAGCCTTTCTATCCTTCTAATTCGTGCTATCCGCGATTACAGAATCATGGCTCCTCGAAGGATGAATGGAAGGAGGAATAAAGGTAGAGAAGGCCACGAGGATGGAAATGGTCATGAGCATCAGCCAACCCGACCAGTTCAGGAGCCTCACTCACTGGAGACAGCCGCTCATACTGAGTTTCGGGCTGCCATTCAGATGCTTGCGCAGGCCTTGACCGCTCAGGTCAATCAGCAGGCCATTGTGCATGTTCCACAAAATGACAATGCAGTAGTCGCCCGAGTCAGGGACTTCTTGAGTATGAACCCGCCGGAGTTTCTAGTGTCCAAGGTAGATTAGGACCCGCATGATTTAATTGATGAGATGTTCAAGATCACCCAGGTTATGGGGGTGAGCAGTGTTGATTGGTTAGAGTTATCCTCGTACCAGTTGAAAGGGGTTGCACATATTTGGTTCCGCCATTCGAAGGACAGCAAGGTCCCTAGAGCAGGTCCGGTCACATAGGAGGAGTTCAAGTTGTATTCCTCGATCGGTTCTTCCCTCGAGAGATGAGGGAGTTGAAAGCAGCTAAATTTGTGAATTTGAAATAAGGAAGGATGACCATTTAGGAGTACGCCCTTGAGTTCACCCGCCTATCTAAGTATGCCTCGGAGTTAGTGGCCGACCGCGAGCGCGGGTGAGAAGATTTGTGCATGGTATAGCAGGTTATTTGGACAAGGACTGCAGGACAACTATGCTCCATCAAGACATGGACTTCCCTTGCATTGTGTTGTACGCTCAGCAGATGGAGGTGGCACATTTGAGGGAGAGGGAGGCCAAGAGGGCCAGGACCGAGGGCATAGGTTCTCTCAACAGAGGTCTGGTGGTGGGCCTCGACAGCAGACCCACCAAAAATCATCAGCCCCAGTATCTTCAGCACTAAGTGTGCCATCTAGGCCCAGACATGATCAGAGAGGGCGAGCGTCAGGCTCGAGGGGTCAAAGGAGTAGGCCCGTAGGCTCTAGCACTCCAACTTATTGCAGGTGTGGCCGAGAGCACACAGGCCAGTGTTTGGCAGGGTTAGGAGATTTTTTTAGACGTGGGAAACCTGGAAATATGCTTAGAGATTGTCCCGCTACGATACAGGATCAAGTTGGGGGCCGAGGCCCAGCTTCTAGTTCAGCAGCCCCACCCCCAAGCACAACACATCAGGGGGCATCTACTAGCACAGCTGGCGCGCAGGGCCAAAACATATTCTATGCCTTATCCACTCGTCAAGAGTAGGAGGTCTCACCATATGTAGTCACCGGTATGTTGAGAGTCTTCCATATTGATGTATATGCATTGCTAGATCTAGGGGCTACCCTATCTTTTGTGACACCATATGTAGCTAGTAGCTTCGGAGTCAGTCCCGATTTCTTATCAGAGCCCTTCATAGATTCTACTCCAGTAGGTTACTCAGTTATAGCTAGACGGGTGTATAGAGATTTCCCGGTATCAGTTCTTCATAAGGTCACCTCAACAGACTTGATAGAGTTAGCCATGACCGATTTTGATGTTATTCTCGGCATGGACTGGCTATTTGCATGCTATGCTTCAGTTAATTGTAGAACCCGGTCAGTAGAGTTGTTATGTCTTTTGGACTAACCAATGCCCCTGTAGCTTTTATGGATCTAATGAACAGGGTGTTCAAGGAATATTTGTACATGTTCATCATTGTGTTCATTGATGACATCCTCATATACTCTCGGAGCGAGGAGGAGCATGCCGCTCACTTGAGAATAGTGCTTCAGACCCTCAAGGATTGTCAGTGGTATTCAAAATTCAGCAAATGTGAGTTTTGGTTGGACTCAGTGGCATTTATAAGTCATGTGGTATCAGGAGAGGGCATAAAAGTAGATTCTCAAAAGATCGAGGCGGTAAAGAACTGGCCCAGACTGGTGAACCCATCAGATATCAGGAGCTTTTGGGCTTAGCGGGTTACTATCGGAGATTTGTGGAGGGTTTTTCATCTATTGCCACACCATTGACTAAGTTGACTTAGAAGAAAGTGAAGTTTCAATGGTCGGAGGCTTGTGAGAAAAGCTTCCAAGAGTTGAAGAACTGACTCACTTTAGCACCAGTGTTGACCCTACTTGAGGGTACCAATGGTTTTGTAGTATATTGTGATGCTTCGCGAGTCGGACTCGGGTGTGTATTGATGCATCATGGGAAAGTTATATCATATGCCTTGAGACAGTTGAAAGCTCATGAAAAGAATTACCCGACCCATGATCTTGAATTGGCCGCGGTGGTGTTTGCATTGAAGATATGGTGGCATTACTGGAAGGGGGTCTACGTGGATGTCTTCACGGATCACAAGAGCTTGCAATATGTGTTCACATAGAAATACCTCAATCTTCGGCAAAGAAGGTGGTCGGAATTACTTAAGGACTATGATATGAGTGTCCTTTACCACCGGGGTAAGGCAAATGTAGTAGGGGACGCACAGTAGGGGACGCACGAGTGTACTTGGTGGAGAGGTGTCCTATGGATGAGGGAAAGAAATAGTTGGTAAAGGATGTCCATTGACTTACGAGGTTTGGAGTTAGATTAGTTGACTTGACCGACAGGAGTTGTTGTGGCAAAAATGGATCAGATCGCCCTGGTGGTTATGTCAAATCTTGGCAAGATGAGGATCCAATTTTAGCAAAGTCAAGGAAGTCGCTCAAAGTCAAAAGGTGAAGGTCTTCTCCCAAGGGGAGATAGTGTGGTATCGCGGTACCTGGGTAATCTATGTGTTCTAGATGTCAATAAATTGAGGGACCTGGATATTGCATGAGGCACATGGGTCCATGTATTTATCCATCTAGGTACCACCAAGATGTATCATGACTAGTGAGAAATATATTGGTGGAATGGCATGAAGAAAGATATTGCAGACTCAGAGCTGCGCCCGAACTGCCGCCAGTGAAAGTTGAGCACCAAAGGCCGGGAGGCGTATTGCAAGATATTAACATTCCTACTTGGAAGTGGGGAGGAGATCAACATGACTTCATTACCTACCTACCTCATACTCTCCCAGCGCATGACTCCATTTGACCCGTGGTCGATGTGTTAACCAAAGCCGCACACTTCGTACCGGTCAAAACCACGATTCGAAGTGATGATTATTCCAAATTGTACATTTGGGAGTTGGTTCGACTTCATGTAGTGCCATATTTTCTATTATCTCGTACCAAGGTACTCGCCTTACCTCATGGTGGTCTTTCCAAAGGGGGCTTGGGACTCAAGTTAAGTATTTCAAGTATAACATTTCATCCGCAAACGGATGGCCAGCGGAACGGACAATTCAAACTCTAGAGGATATGTTGAGAGCCTTTGTGATGGATTTTAAAGGTAGTTAGATGATCACTCTGCCCTTGATCGAAATTACATAATAACAACTACCATTCCAAAGATCCAAATGGCACAGCTTGAGGCTCTTTATGGGCAAAAGAGGAGCAGATCGCCCATCTGATAGCTCCGAGGTTGGTGAGGTAGCTCTAATAGGGCCAGACTCGATTCACGAGGCTATGGTGAAGGTTTAGTTGATAAGGGACTGGCTGAAAACTACTCAGAGTCGTCAAAAATCATATGCGGACGTGAGGAGAAGAGATTTGGAGTTTGAGGTTGACGACTAGTATTTTTTAAGATATCTCCCAAGAAGGAGTCATGCGGTTCGAAAGAAAGGAAACTCAGCTCCTCGTTTATATTGGTCCTTAACGGGTTATGAGAAGAGTTGCAAGGTAGCGAGGAGTTGGACTTAAGCACGAGGTATCTTTCAGCTTCCATCCCGTCTTCATGTACTCTTGAAAAGTGCTTGGGTGATCCAGCTAGCAGTCCTGTGGAAAGTGTTGATGTGGGAGATAGCCTTAGTCACGAGGAAATTCATATTGCAATCTTGGATTGTCAAGTTCGGAGACTGAGGAATAAAGAAGTATCGTTGGTGAAGGTGTGGTGGAGAAACCAAAGATGTGCGGTGTGGAACTACGCAAGCCGAAGTCGCTATGATGGATAAACACCCCCACATGTTCCCTACCGGCTCAGGTTCCGCCTTTGAGGTATAAGTTTTGCCCTAATTATCTAATCGCTTTCATGTTCGCCATGTGCGCAAGCTTGAATTATGTTATGATAAATGTATGTGATGTCTAATCTGGGTCACTTATGTAGTTCTTAAGGAGTCAGTCATTCTGCCAGTTCTCGATTTTAATAATTGGTATTTGTATATGATGATTGCATGTTTTTCCTCATGTCAGGTGTTTCTAACATTCGATGATGAATGTTCCCAAGGGGGAGATATTGTTATACTCCTGGGGTTCAAAGACGGACTGGGGAGTTGAAACGGGAAAATTGTTTGAATTTATATTGTGTATAGGACGAGCCTTGGATGACTCATGAGGAGACCCCCAAAGTCACAAGTGACTGTGGGAAGGCCCGGAATAGAGGAGGAATCAAGGTCCCCATGAGGGAGAGAAGGACTCGTGGAATGCCCACCACGAATGCCATGTGTCACCAAAGATGCCGGGAATCACATTTGAAGAACGTCAGCAAATTCAATCTGATGGAACCCCACGAGTCGTGGGCCGGCCCCAATGACTCCGTGGAGGTGAGTCGAGCTAGCATGTTGATGTAAAGGCAGTGTACCGTATAAAAGGTGGCCACGTAGTCGTGGCCACAGGGACTCAGCCGTTAAGTCACCAAAGCATAAAGCTCCATAAGGTGTCATCCAAAGGTACTTGACGAGTAACCTAACGGATCGTTGGCCCGAGTAACAGTCGTCAAGTCACCCATTAGGATCACCCGGCGCTTATTTGCCGCGACTAGTAACGACTTTCTCATACTCAAGCTCCTAAGACCTATACTATGTCGTTTGCTGCCTCGTTTTTAGTGGTTTTTATGTAGGGGAAAACTCATCCTAAGCCATTATTCTCATGCATGCAAGTTTGAAGGATTAAAGAGGAGATTCAAGGCAAAATCTCAAGGTCGATTGAAGACTCAACTGGGCTATTGAAGGGTAAGGAATTCACCATTTCTAGGTATGTAAGGCTATAAGTGGGTGCTTTCTTCACACTCCATGCCCGATCCTTATCAAAATGTGATAATTTATCTATGATTAAGTATGGGGTTTTGATGAATTGCATAATTCTTCAACCTCTACACATGGGTATGATTATATTATATTTAAATTATTGATTTTAATTTTTTTAATTTTTTTAATTTTTTTAATTTTTTTAATTTTTTTATCTTTTTCTAAAATTTTAATCTAAAACTCCCATGGGTGAAGAGTTCATAAAAGAGGTGATTTATGGTAAATGTGTGATGATGATGAAGTTGATGATGAAAAGCATATTTCTAAAACTACCCAGGATTTTGATGTTTTTCCTAAATGAATCGATTGGATTCTAGAATAATAGAGCTTTGGGTGATTCCTACATGTTGATTGAAGCAATGATTTTCCCGATATGCTTACCACATTGTTTAAAGTGAAATATCCAAATTTTATTATGAATCCTATCTGGTGGTATGTTTAAATAAAGCTTCATATGCATGAGATTATAATTGAGATGTATGGTGTTATTGAGCTTTGTCGAAGGAAAATGTTGATCTTCTTTTTCATATGATGCAGCTCATGCATGATTTTATTAATGAGCTTTATGAATAGATACGTTGAGCTTCGCTTCGTACGATGCTGGAGTCATGCATGATTTCATGTTGAGTCAGCCAATAGACTTATGTTGAGCTTCGTTATATACGATGGTGAGCATTGCATGGTTTTTGGAGAAGAGTCTAGCACCGGAGTGCTGGTTAAGTGGTTGATTACCCTATTCCCCAAAACTATGCGCCGCCGTAGGTTTATACTATTATATTATAGGACCTCCCTTTGTGAGCTATCTCTCGGCCCGATTGGCCCTTCAACTTGATATCGAGAATATGGTATCCGCCCATCACCCCGGAAAGGTTATGGACTCAGCTTCTACCCACTTGGAGTGTGATAAGCTTGGACCACGCAGTTTCTATCGTGGTGTTTCTCGGTTAAGCAGACGAGTCTCCCACTCGCCATATCATTCAGATTACATATTTATTTCTCATGATGATTATGTATACATGCATGTTCATAAAGGCTTGACTCTATTGTTTAGCTTTTGATGTAAATGTCATGGTTAGCTTTGAGTTATTCGAGTCATACCATGATGTTATGTGCCATGCATGGCCATGTTATGATAAGATTGTGATTTTAGAATTTAAGCATGTATCCCATTAATTTATGCTTAAAATCTTATGATATATTATGAAAGGTTTTAAATGATTTACTTTGCTAAAGCGAAGCTTACTTACCTTGCATACTCGATACATTCCACGTACTGACCGCATACTTTCTATGCTGCATCATTTCATGATGCAGGACCCGGTTCTCAGGTTCAGCCCCGTTCGTAGTCGCTGTTCAGAATTAGCACCTTCTTATTTGTGGAGTCCTCATCTTCCGAGGACTAAGCCTCCAGTTGTTTTAGATGTCCTTTTAGTTCCAGTTTAGTTGAGCTAGTTGGGATTGTTGTCCCATCAGCTCGTCCAGATTAGAGCTATCAGACTTAGACGTGTATTCAACTTCAGATATTTATTCTTTTATTATGTTAAGTTTGACTTCCATTGAGTTTATAATTATGTTTTCTTCATGTTTATTTAATTAGTTAGTTGAATGCTTATTCCATGGGTTAGCTTGGGGTCTCTCGGGGTCCGTAGTCCCGTGTCTACGCTTCGGGCTTCCGTTCGGGTCATGACCTGACTCCTTGGTATGACTCATCTGTTTTCATCACGACCCATGTCTTCCAGTGATACTAGGAACTCAGGCAAGTGCACAACTTCTGAACTTTTCCACGACTCCTTGGTATGGCTCATACCAAGATAGTACTACTCGTACCAAGAGTCATAATTGGCCCAAGACGATTAGATGGTGTGTTGGTTGCATTTTCGGTAGCTTTGGTGGCTGCTTCATGTCAAATTGATTGGCAAGCTTTATTCTTCATTGATTTTTAGTTACTTGGCTTGGTTATGGTTTTTTAGCACTAGTACGTTGTTGTTTTGAAATTTTTACCATTTAATCCATATAAATCTTATCGAATAAGCTTTGTTTGCATTGTTCCTCTGTTGAGCTATGTTGGCTGCATTTTGGCAGTATCTTGGAATGCTCATAGGAAGTATTCTATTGGTGTGGATAGCTCAAGATTTATCTTAGCTTGATTTCTCAGGTTAAAGGTAAATTAAGGTTCTTTCCTCTCTTTTTCGGTATGAATTCTATAATCATTGTTACCAGTTTACTCGTGCAAGTTGGCTATTTTGGTCCCTTGAATCATGCTATGTTTTACTTCATGTGTTGTTGGTCATATTATGTTGTATGTATATGTATGATTTGAGATTGATAGGTGGCTCAGGATTAATTATTAAGGGAGTGTAGTTATGAGAAATTGGTAAGCTCGTGTTGGTGGTCATGTGGTTGACTTGTTGATAATTGTTGCTTCACTTGAAGATTTAGTGTTGCTTGGTGTCAGGATCCGAGTCTACACCTTGGAAGTGACACGGTGCTTGGAGCCACAAGTGACATCGAGCTATCCCATGGCATAACATAATACTAATATAGTTAGATTTTTAAACAAACTGAGCAGATGTAAACTAAATTTATAAAACAACTTACTAAGTAATAAGGTAGTCTAAAATTAAGTCAAGAAACAAATACTGAGTCTAAAATCAAAACACAAAGCTGAAAATACTATCTGTCTATCTGTTTGAAAGCCTCTACTAACTGATAAGTTGGTGGAACAAGTTTCCACCTAACTCCAAAAAGTATGAAACTAAGTTAAGAACAAAAACACTAAGATGAACACAAGTACAACCCTCGAATGATGAGGACTCACCACTACAGCTGCTGATGGGCAACAAAGCAAAAATAACCAAGATGCTGCGCCTGGGTACCTGAACTTATATCATAATAAGATATAGCACAAGAGAATAGGCTCAGTACTTTGAATGTACTGAGCCTATGGGATATGCAACTTGCTAAATGAAATAAGTTGATAATCTGAAATGCTATACTGAATGCAAGCTTAATGCACAAACTGAACTGAAGTACAATGACCTATCTGAGATGCATAAATACTGATATGGAATCATAGCTTGAGGATGCATATTAAAATATAAGTAAAACTAGTTTGAGAGTCATGTACATGCACTGACAACTGAGTCTGTAATAGAGTCTGAAACTGTAACTATACTGAACTGTGGAGAAGCCTGTTAGTTGACATAAACCATGTGAGCTAAACATAGAGTCTGATGTATATGCCCCATCTAGAATACCCAATATACCTTCCCAGGATATAAAGGCATTGCTAATAGGAACACTAAAACTGATCCCGTTTGGCTAATAACCTACGACGGCACGTAGTTTTAGAACTTGGGTGCGCTGAACATCGGTCCACTCAGTGCAAAGTGCTACTCGCAACTGATATTTTACTGATAGCTCAAAAACTGGTGTTCTAAGACTAAGACAGAAACTACTTTATCATAAAGTATTTTGAGAGTCTAAAGAACTTGAAAATACTGATTATGTTGTCAAAATATGCATATTGAAATCATAAGGGAATAGTATGTTTGTAACACACTAAGTTTTTCTAAAGCAATGCTAAATCATAAATACTGAACTTTACAATCATGCTAAAATCAGTGACATGAAAATATGATATGTAAATGAACGTAAAATCATGAATATCACGTAATAATGATAGTAGGAGTCTTGAAATCACTGAGATAATCAGGGAAATCGTAATCTTATTTAAAACCCTAAGATATGATTTCTAAGAAATGAGATTGCTAGATTTTCTGAAAGAATTTGGGACACAAGGGTGAAAGGATAATCCTTGTTGAAATCCCATATACCTGGAGTTGGAGAATCCTCGCTGGAACTTGAATCTTGAAGTTCTTGGTGAAGAACCAACCCTAGTTCTTGACCTGAGGGAGTTTAAGTGCTCTAATGTTCTATTTCAGAGTGTTTAGGAGAGAATGAGGCCAAGGATTGACTAACTCCCCTTAATCCCCCTCTAAAAGAAACCAAAATGACGTAGTTTAGGAGTTAAAGCTTAGAAAGTTAGGAAAATACCCCTTGGAAGATCGTATTGAGAAACTATCATCCATTCCCTACAAGTCACACCACGACTTGTCGTGTGCACTTTTGGTCACTATAACAGGCTTGATCAGTTTCTGAATTTTATCCGACGGCTTGTGGTCTCTTCTCGTGGTCATTAGTGGAGATTTGAATAGTTTCTGAACCTTATACAATGGTCAAACAGGATGGATCATTCTATGGTAAAATGATTAATCTTTTAACTAGTGGTGTCTGGACTTGACTTTGGGTCTGGACTCCATTTATTAATGACGACTAGCACCGATGAGTCATTCTTCCTAACCATGACTTGTGGTGTGCACTCGTCCTATGGGAAAAGTTCCACTTCTACTTATTTTCTTCTTCATGTCTAGGTTCTGATTTTAGGGACTTTTGGGGTGTTATATATCTCCCTCTTTGGGAGCATTCACAAATGAAGACTAATAAAGCCAAAAAGATAGGAAAGAGTTAGAATCCCAAAACTGAATGCTAAACACTGAATACTGATGTAGTGACTGACTCTGCACTAAAATATATTCGCTAAACTAATTTCATGATATATTCATGCATACTAAGACATGAGAGCAATTGAGGAACATGAAACTGAATAGAATACTAAGGAGGAAACTATTACCTCAAGTTGGAACTAAACTGGAAGGAAAAAGGTGGAGGGTACTTGGCCATCATGTCTTCTTCTGTTTCCCAAGTAGCTTCCTCTACAACCTAATTCCTCCAAAGGACTTTAACTAAAGCGACTTACTTATTCCTCAACTTACAAAACTGACAATCAAGAATCTCAGTTGGGACCTCCTCATAAGAGAGAGTATCTTTCACGCCCATACTTTCCAAAGGCACTAGTGAGGTTAGATCACAAATGCACTTCTTCAACAAAGACACATGGAAGATTGGATGCACTAATGCTAACTTCGCAGGCAAGTCCAAATCATAGGTGATGAGATGGTAATTTACCAACTCATTAGGCTTTTAAACATGAGCTTTTGCTTAGTTTTAAAATTATTTAAGAGTATTTTATGATCTTTATCTCTAGTTATGCAAGTAGTTAATTTAAGGAGAGAAAGCAAGAACTTGAGAAAAAACATGGAATATAAGAAGAGGACTAAAGCTTGATCGGATGGGATCGGCGCTCCACCGGATGCATCCGTTGAAACACCGGCTGGAACACAGAAGCTACTGGACCAGAGTGGAATGAGCACCGGTAGAACATGGGTCAACACCTATGAACCGCCGATGCCAACGTCAATTTGACCCAGGCTTACTGCATTAGCACCTGCGACGCAGCGTCATTCCGTGGATTGGCACCGACAAAACATCGATTACTCGCAAGTGACACCACCTGCAGGAAGGGAAAAATCATTCAACATATAAATTTAGGAGCATTTTGACCTATTTCTGTATATTCTTTTAGAAAGTATAAAAATATTCCTTCCAGATTTGTAGAGAGTAGAAAGTTAGAGTTAGATAGAATATTGTATAGCTTTTTCCTTCTTCTTTTACAAGGTAAACAACCTCCATTGAAGACATTTGTGAGCTTAAATTTAACTCTTGATGATGAATGCCATGATTTTAATTGTTGATTTAATGTTGTATTTCTCA
>JACEIK010000481.1:115061-129812 GCA_018107945.1 Datura stramonium | reverse complement strand
TAGAGGAATGGGTCCAGTCCCTGTGGGTTCGACAATCCGGTTCTTAAAAAGAGCCACTATATTACTTGCACGACCCGTACACTTGCGGGCTCATCACCCAGATGGCCGGAGGCTGTGTTTACAACCGTTATATAGTCCTTTGTTTCCAGCAACCTGAGATAGAGCTAGCCCGGCACCAGATGTGCCTCGGCCCACCAGTTAGTAGTCCAGGTCCTTCTAGGGCACCAAGTACCAGTCATACCCCCCAAGGCGGGGCGTGACATATTCCTCCACTAAACCACTAGGGGTGTTGCCTGCTTGTTCGGATTCGAAGGTTTCATCTATCAATGCCCTCCGAGCAGTTACCTTGGATGCTTTTATTTTCTGTGTCATTGTACCTATGGAGAAAAAGGGTTAGAATTCCAAATATGAGGAAAACAAAGCAAGAAAAAAGTCCTCTGTAATTTGTCAGGGGTCTACAATACGAGTCGTACCTTGGAGGTATTGATTCATACTGAGACTCGTAATGTCTTAGATCAATGTTACACCTCTGAGGTATGACTCATACAATGAAGGTACGGTCTGTACCACGAGTCATATGAGGATGCCCCTTGAAAATAAATGTTCTGTATTTTTCCACGACTCACGGTATGACTCATAAGTCGATTCCACGAGTCGTAGGAAGGATCGTACTATCACTTTTGGACTTAACCCTCTTCATACTCTTTGTATGATTGCCAGGTATGACTCGTAGAAGGATACTACAAGCCGTACTAGGTTTCGTACCTCATGGTTTTTACAAGTTTGGCTTGGGAAAGTCCTAACGAGCAATCCTATAAGTCGTAGTGTGGAACCACGAGTCGTAGCAAGACTTGTGAATCCCGTCCCTGCCTTATTTTTAATTCAGTTTTCAGGTGGTTTTAATTTTGTGTTGGGTACTCAGAATTTCCCAAGTCCAAGTACGCAGTCATCATGTTTTTCAGTTACCTATTCGTCCCATTTTTACTCCCAACTCGTTTATCAGTTCATGAGAAATTTTAACATGTTAAATCCCTACCCAGTCAAAAATTAACTTTTTCACATCATTTTTCATGGTCGTATTGAGTTTTTCATGCATTTAGAGGACTCCCAGGGATTAGGCAAGTTACCTCAAGCACAACAAGTCTTTTTATTCAATTCAAAGCATAACACTTACTTGACTGATGTGCAACACTGCTACTTCAACTGGAAATTAGAAACTACGGTTGGAGTTCAAATTTCATGGTGTTATCTGAGAAAAAAGCTTTCTCAAATGATCTTGATTCTGAGTTATGAGTGTAAGGGAGTCATGAGTTCTATTCGTTTATTTGGTTTTGAGTGTGTGGGAGAAAGGTACGGTCTATTTTAAGTTTAAATAGATTGTAGGACAAATTAAAAAAAATATGGGCCAAGTCAAGTAATCTTAAGCATTTTGAACCGTCACGACTCATACCACGAATCATAGGAAGGGCCTAAAACTCGTCCCTAGGGCTCGTAATAGAGAGGTTGAGGGAACTTACTTGTGGACCTATGAGTACATCTTGTAACGAATAGTATGCATGTATGACCCATACTATGGCTCGTAGGTCTCCTCTTACTTTTAGGTCCATGCCTTGCATAGTTCATAACCATAGTGCGTACTACGAGTCGTACAATTAAATTATGAGTCGTAGGACCAATCGTACCCTAAACTCATGCACTGAGATACATCTCTTCTTCTCACCATGACTCGTACTACGGTCCGTACAATCCTCTTACGAGTTGTAATGAGAACTATAGCACAAGTCTATTCGAAAATTCTTTTGCCATATGTTTTTGTTTCCCCTACACACTAAACACACATAAGTCAATAAACTTGGGTTGCCTTCCAAGAAGCACCTTGTTTAACATTGAAGCATGACGCAGATGGTTCGATTACTCAGAATTCACCAAACCACCACATGGGTTGCCTTCAAAGAAGCGCCTGATTTAATATCGTGGCATGACACAAGACTCTTGACTACTCAGACTTCGTCAAGGAACTCAGACTCATCCTCTATTGCTGAGACCACTCACTAATCATTTGGTTTCTCATTGACTGGCAGACATTGAAAGTGACCTCTTCTTTATTGAGTGTGAATTTCAACTAGCTATGAATTTCAACTAGCCAGCCTTCACATATACTAAAGCTCTCTTAGTGGAAAGTAATGGTCGCCCCAAAATTATGGGGACCTCAAAATCAACCTTGCAATCAAGGATCATGAAGTCCGTTGGGAATACGAATCTATCCACTTTAATAAGCACATCAAATAGGATCCCCACAGGCTTCTTCACAGTTTAGTCAGCCATCAACAATCGCATAGTAGTCGTGTGCGGGCTTCCAAGCCCAACTATTTAAACATAGCTAACGACATCAGATTGATCCTTGCTCCCAAGTCGTAAAGTGCCCTCGCAAACTCAACATCACCAATTATGCATGGAATGATGAATACACCTGGATCTTTCTTCTTCTAGGCAACGATCCATTAGGCTATAGCGCTACAATGATGCACATTATCCATAGGCACAAAGCTCACGGACCTTTTCTTTGTAACAA
This sequence comes from Datura stramonium, assembly GCA_018107945.1. Classification (NCBI taxonomy): domain Eukaryota; kingdom Viridiplantae; phylum Streptophyta; class Magnoliopsida; order Solanales; family Solanaceae; genus Datura; species Datura stramonium. The sequence goes on along the minus strand of JACEIK010000481.1, from coordinate 127,240 downwards.
GGCCCTTCATAAATTTGGCATATCCCAACATTTGTTCCAATGCCTCGACCAATGGTATGCTTATAGACAATTGTTTTATCATTGACAGGAATTTTTGAAATTTACCATGCTCAACCTTCTTCATTCTTTGAGGTGAACGGTGACGGTGGTCGTGGAATAGCCTTGTAAATCTATGTGGTTCCTTGCTTCTATCCTTGTTCAGCCTCATTCCCATTTTCAATAATTGGTGCCTCAATCAACTCAGCATCCTCATTATGCTCATTCTCAGCAACCTCATCCTCATCATTAATTATGCTTTCATTCTTCCTTTGAAGCTCAACTACAATCGGCAGAGGGGGATCAACCGTGGTCTTTCCACTCCTAATCATCACAGCCATGTAGTGACCATCATTCTTTGGATTCTGGACTATGTTGCTAGATAATGTACCCTTTTTTCCTAGGGTTCATGGATGCTGATAGTTTCCATAGCTGTTGTTCAATCTTCTTGATAGCCGTAGCAAGTGACTCAATTTTTTGACCCATGCTCGATAGATCACTATGTATGTCTTTTAGCTGATCATCTATGGATCTCACCTTCTTTAGCATCTCAACCATCGTGTCCTCCAACTTTGAAAATCAATCCTCCCCCTCACATGCATTTGGAGGCATGTACCATTCTGCTCGGTTGTTGCGGTAACTACCATTCCTTCTCCGATCTCCCTCGTTCTCACGACCTCGACATTTGTCTCTATACCCATTCTGATTGTAATTGTCTCTAAATTGGTCCAACCTTGTATTCCAAAACCTTGGTGCCAAGTGTCTTGTTTAGAAGCTTGGGTGTTGGCTCGGAAACCCGCCACTTGGTTGTCAAAGAAGATTGCCTCCTTCTTGGAATCTGAGTATTCATACCCTAGCTCCTATCCTTGTGTCCCCACTGCATTAACTTTTCTAGCTCCAACTCCCATGATATGCTTCGTGAGAAGGTCTAATGATGTGCGCATATGAGCAAATTCTTGGTCACGTCCTTCCTCCTTCCTTTGTTGGTCTGCAGTCAAACCGGCTATCATATGTACCAACCGCCTCTTCTGCTTCCCGGGTGTGCCATGCTCTGTTTGTTTTGGTCAGTCTGTCTAGAATAGTGGCAGCTTGTTCCCAAGTGTGGCTCATCAGTGCTCCTCTCGCCACCGTGTCTGCTACAATTGCAATACTGTTGTTCAATGATCTATAGAAAACCTCCCACATACTGTTATCAGGAATATTTTGGTTCGAGAACTTGGTCAACTTCTTCTTGAATGTAAACCAGGTTTCATGAAGTGCCTTAGTCTTAAGTTGTTAGAAATTATAGATTTCATCCTTAAGTTGCAGCATCATGGAGGATGGAAAGAATCTCTCTAGAAAAGCTTGCTTGAGCTCCCTCCAGTTGGTAATGGAGTTGTTGGATAACTCCGATAACTATAAAGTAGCGTCCCCAAACAGAGAAAAGGGGAAGAGTCTTAGCCTTATAGACTCCTGGTTGACTCCAGAAAACCTGTACGCCTTACATATTCCAACAAAATTCATTAGGTGCAGGTTGGCATCATCAGCTACATGACCACTGAACACCCCCTTCATGTTCAATAATTGGATCATTGTGCTAGTGATGTCAAATTTTTCCCTAGCAGGCAATGGTGGTGGTACAATAGCTCCGGTTGACCCGACTTTATCAATGTCCAGGTCATCCTCATCAAAGAATTGCGGGTCATATCTTTGACCTCTGTTTTTCCTTCCATGATGACCAGCATTGACAACCTCATCTCGAGCATCCTCCGCATCCTGAAGTGCAGCTCGCCAAGCTAACTCGGCTTGCCTAACTTCTTCAGGAATATGAGCATCTCTTTCCTCTTGGTTCTCCATCCTTTGCACTGTTCTTTCGAGTTCAAGACCCAAAGAAATTTGGGGGTTTCCACTCCGATGAGTACTTCTCATTCACTAAGCGACAACCTGTGGATATACAAAATTAAAAGGAAAACATAATTCAGGAAATAACAATCAAAAGTTAAATACAAGCAATTAATCTAATCTTAGTTGTATTCTCCGGCAATGACGCCACTTTTTGATAATGCTCAAAATTACACTTCCTAGAAAAAGTATGAAGTGGACGTTGTCAATAAAGAACCCATCAAAGAGGTTGGGGTGGAACCCATAGGGAATAGGGTAAGATCTAGACTAATGCCGATACTTAAACTTGTTGGTAAGTTATCTCCAAATTAGGGGGTTTCAAAGAAAAACAATATTAAAGCATGATTATAATTGTAGTTGTTATCAATATTTGCAAATAACTAGGGCAAGTGTTCCCCATGGGTTCATAACTACTTCGGGTATACACACGTGATCAATCCCCAGCTTACTTGTAGAATTGTTAACTAGGGTTCATCCAAACGATTAGTTTGTCCCTATTGAATGACTATACTCAATCACTGGGCCAGGTCTCATGATTGCTTTCTTTATAACAGTTATCAATTTGTCCAAAATTTAACTGTCCTACGATCACAACTCAAGTTAATACAATGATTATAATGATCAAGGCTTTGTTGTAATTCTCTTTTCCTAATCTCTACTTCTCTAGGTTCAAGCAAGTAAAGAATTCGGGAAAGTCCTAATGTTGTACACCATTAAGAAACGTTTAAAGATAAAGAAAACACAATACAAGCATTTAGCATTGGTTTTGAATCACTTTTGTGTAACCCTATTTCGCTAATCCACCATGATTCTCACAACCCTAGTTGCAGAGGTTTTAACCTCTCATGATTGTAAGATTATATTTTGCATTCATAGACAAACACATAATTAAATACTTACCACAAAAATTGAAAGAAAACCTGCTTTGAATATCAATGAACAATCTCAAGAACAATTGATGAAATCAAGTGTTGATCTTAGGAATTGCTCTCCAAAACTTAATAAAAATTCACAAATTTTACTTTTCACATGTCTCTACTACTTTCTCTCTTGCTTGTTTGATAACACTCAAACACACACCTCTTGATACAGTATGAAGCAAACGTTGTCAATAAAGAACCCAACTAAGAGTTTGGGGTCGAATCCACCGGGAATATGAAAGATCTAGACTAATGCCGGTAAGTGAACTTATTGGTAAGTTATCTCCAAATTGGGGGGTTTTGAAGAAAGCAATAGTAAAATAAGATTATAACTGTGATTTAAATCGAGATTTGCAAATAACTAGGGTATGTGTTCCCTATGGGTTCATAACTAATTTGGGTATATACATGCGATCAATCCCAATTCTTACTTGTAGAACTGATAACTAGGGTTCATCAAAACGACTGGTTCGTCCCTATTGGATGACTATACTCAATCACTGTGTTAGGTCTCATGAGCGATTTAACTAACCGTTATCAATATGTTCCAAATATAACTCTCCCGCGACCACATCTCAAGTTAATACATTGATTATCAAGATCATGGCTTTGCTGTAATTCTGTTTTCCTAATCTCTACCTCTGTAGGTTCAAGAAAGTAAAGAATTTGGGCAAGTCCTAATGTTGTACACCATTAAAAATGTTTAAGCATGAAGATAATACAATACAATCTTTGTACATTAGTTTTATATCACTTTTGTGCAGCCCTAGTTTGTTAATCCATCATGGTTCCCACAACCCTTATTTGTTGAGGTTTTAGCCTCTCATGGTTGTAATATTGTAAATTGCATTCATAAACAAACTCATGATTAAATACTTACACCAATAGTTGAGAGAAAAACTTAGTTGAAAATGCAAGAATAATTGATAAAAATCAATAATTGATCCCAAGAAATTGTTGATCACATGTAAACCGACTCAATTCTATGTTCTCTACTGATTCTCTATTGATTCTTAGTAAAAATAAAACATAAAGGGTATTTATATAGAAATCTAAAACCTTTTCCTAAGCTAACAGGGAGATTTTTCATAACTGGCGCCACCTGTGCCACGACTGGTCATAAGCAGGACTGTACGGGTTGTAACCGCCTCTCTACATCCTTGGCTTGCTAAAATTTTTGCTAAGTGTTTGGAGATGGTACGACTCGTACCTTCTTCCTACAAGTCGTACAATGAATCCGTGACTTGGTCTGAGAACTCTGACATCTCCTGAAATGCTTCATGAGTGTTGTGGTATGACTCGTACCTTCTTGCAACAACTCGTACTTCTATTGTGTCTGAAATTCCACCAAGTCTTGAATAGTCACTGGAGCTCATCACGGCTCATGGTATGGGTCGTATGTAAGTGCTATGATTTGTGGGTTCCACCCGTACCAAGAGGTTGCCTTTGCAAATTCTCTGAAGTTTTCCACGACTCCAGTTACGGCTCATACCATCCTAGTACGCCTAGAATGCACGATTTTCCCGATGATAGATAGAGTGACGTCTTTCTTAAGGGTAAATTGTCATTTTTACTTTTGTGTGATGCTTGAGTGAATAAAATCGTGATGTGAAAAGAGTGAGTGAGTCATGAATGTGATGAAATTCTTTTTAACTGAGTTTGGGGGTTGAAATTCGCTGAACGACGTTCACCAGTGAACCGTCGGTCAAGCTCGACGAAACGCCGGTTGAAGCGTAGGTCGAGGTACAACGATTCAAGATATTGCCTAGACTCGTGTGTCATTAGTTCTTCGTGGGTCAAGACCAGAGGAAAACACTTTTATGGCACCGGATGAGTGCTCTACACCAGTATTCTGTACAGTACCAACGTTTCATCGGCATCTCGCAGGTCTCCACCTACTTTTCGTCGGTGCTCCGCCAGTACTACCAGTGATGAAATATTGACCCTTCAGTTTGTTTGACATCCAATCTTTATAATTTCTTTCTTTAGTTTAGAATAGATGTTAATTTTTCTTTTCCTTTACGAAAAATAAAAAAATACAAAAAGAAGTATTATGTAATACCCTGAAAATGCCTAAGATTAGACCCGGGATCAAAATTTGAAGTTGGATGAAAAACTGGGGAAAATTCATAGGACATATGATGTCATCAAAACCACGAGTCATTGCTAGTAGTAGTGGTTAGGTAGGACCTGGTGGTAGTGGTGACAACGGACGAAGCAACGACTAGCTGCTTGGAACAATGAGTCATTGTTTACAATCGTGGGAGAAGCTGGGCCTTGGAAGTTGGGGATACCACGGGTCATCCAATGACTCATGGTGAGAAGTGAAGACCCGTGGTCACTAGTCGTTGTTTGGTTGCTAGAATTTCATGTGCATCTAACAAATGGTTACCATAACTCGTTGGAAGCAACCACGAGTCTTGGAGAGGTTCGTCGTAAGGAAGTTCAGGTTTTGAGAAGGCGGCTGGCAACGACCGATCTAACAACCCCTTTTTTATACCAACGAATCGTCCTATCGAGTCGTGGGAAGAATCTGAAACATGAAGTGAAGCAATGCACCCAACGACTGGATACCACGAGTCGTGGTTTCATGCAATGACTCGTGGGATCAATAGTTGGTTCGCCCAGGGCAGTTTTTCAGGGAAATTTCATTAAGGGTATTTTTGACCTTTTTAATCTCTAAGGTCCTAAACTATGTAGTATTATGTATTTTATGGGCATGATAAGATAGGTTAAGTCCCTCTTGCATAAGCCATTCCCATGCATGCAAATTAAGAGAATTTTGGAGTGATCAAGCACAGATTCAAGCTTTCCCCTTCAATTCTCCATTAGGCATTTAAGGAACCTTAAAATTTGATCTTACCAAGGTATGTAGGGTTATGAATGGGTCTTTCCGTTCACGCCCATGCCCAATCTCTCATAATTTATAAAAATTGATCAAAAATCTTATAGGGTTTCAATTTGAATTTTGAGGAATTCTAATGATTTACTGAAGGGTTTTTATATTTAGAAAATATTTTACAACTAGTTTGATTATAACATTATTGATTTCAATTTCTACTAAATTAAGCCCAATTATGTATGATCTACGATGAATCGGGTTATAATCTTTAGTTCAATTGTTCATATTTACAAATCCAACATGATTTATGATTTGAAATATGGATTTATTCAAATACCCATTATGATTTGATGATTTTCAAGGCATAAGTATGATCTACAAGTATGCATGAAACCTATGATTTATGAATTATGTTATGGCCAACTCACGACCCTTATGTCATGGCTAGTTCATGTATGTACAAGTATGTTTATGATTATCATGATTTAACTAGACCATGAATTCATGCATATTATACTATGAGCACTATATATGTTTTGGGAGTAGTATCGAATACCGAGTAGGTTCGGGGCCCAGGTTCTGCCCCGGACCTCATAAATTACATACCACCGTAGGTATGTTGGGACCACCATTGTGACTATCCCCGACCCAATTGGCCCTATTCATGGTGATATAACACGTTCATGGTTCTACCCTTGGCAAGGTACGGGCACCCTCTCGATTAGGGTCATAAGTCGGGCTTCATGTGTGCTCATATGAGGTGTGTCGGTTAAGAGAATCTCCCACTATTCCTCATGATTTATGCATGTTTATGATTAAGTATGTTGGCTCAAGTTATGTTCAACATAGATTTTCCTCTCATGTTTAAAATTACGAATGTGTTATGAATGCTTTGAAAACCTTGAGCCTTATGTTGTGTTATGTTACGATAATTATGTCATGAGCATGATTGCCTACTCTTATGATGTTTTATGAGTTTTATGTATTTAAAATGTCCGTTTTACTTACCATGCATACTCGGTACATTCCACGTACTGACCGCATACTTTCTTTGTTGTATCATTTTATGATACAAGACCCAGCTCTCAAGCTCATCCTCATCCTTAGACCATCTCAGAGTTCACTTTCAGCTTAGTTGGTGAGTCCTCATGTTCTGAGAGCCATTTGAATAGACATTATGTTAGTTTATGTTTCACTATTTGGCCGGGTTAGTTGGGGTTGTCCCATCAACCCATCTTATGCAGTAGAGGCTTTCACACAGTATGTAGTACTCANCGTGAGATAAGGCATTTTATCCGATACTAGACGAAGCGTAGAGGCTTTCACACAGTATGTAGTACTCAACTTATTTATATGTCCAGAGTTTTCGAATGTCATGTTTATGTTTCCTCTATGCCTTATGTTCAGTCTTCCGCTTAAAGTGAATGAAGTTAGATGTATGCTTATGCCATGGGTCGACTTGGGGCCTCTCGGGGTTCCTTGTCCCGTGTTATGATCCGGGATTACATTTGGGTCGTGACAAGATGATTTATTCAAATACCCATTATGATTGATGATTTGCAAGGCATAAGTATGATCTACAAGTATGCATGAAACCTATGATTTATGAATTATGTTATGGCCAACTCACGAGCCTTATGTCATGGCTAGTTCACATATGTACAAATATGTGTTTTATTATCATTATTTAACTAACTCATGAATTCATGCATATTATACTATGAGCACTATATATGTTTTGGGAGTAGTATCAAATGCCGAGTAGGTTCGGGGCCTAAGTTCTGCCCTGGACCTCATAAACTACGTGCCATCATAGGTATGTTGGGGCCTCCTTCTTGACTGTCCCCGACCAAATTGGCCCTTTTCATGGTGATATCACATTTTCATGCCTCTACCCTTGGCAAGGTACGGACACCCTCCCGACTAGGGTCACAAGTCGGGCTTCATGTGTGCTCATATGGGATATGTCGGTTAAGAGAATCTCCCATTGTTCCTCATGATTTATGCATGTTTATGATTAAGTATGTTGGCTCAAGTTATGTTCAATATAGATTTTCCTCTCATGCTTAAGATTGCGAATGTGTTATGAATGCTTCGAAAACCTTGAGCCTTATGTTTTGTTATGTTACGATATTTATGTCACGAGCATGATGTCCTACTCTTATGATGGTTTATGAGTTTTATGTATTTAAAATGTCTGTTTTACTTACCTTGCATACTCAGTACATTCCACGTACTGACCGCATACTTTCTATGTTGTATTGTTTCATGATACAGGACCAGGATTTCAGGCACATCCTCATCCTTAGACCATCTCAGAGTTCACATTCAGCTTTGTTGGTGAGTCCTCATATTTTGAGGAATGTTTGAGTAGACATTTATGTTATTCTATGTTTCAGTATTTGGCCGGGTTAGTTGCGGGTGTTGTCCCATCAACCCATCTTATACAGTAGAGGCTTTCACGCAGTATGTAGTACTCAGCTTATGTATATGTCTAGAGTTTTCGAATGTTATGTTATGTCATATTATGTTTACGTTTCCTCTATGCCTTATTTTAGTCTTCCGCTTAAAGTGAATGAAGTTAGATGTATGCTTATGCCATGGGTCGACTTGGGGCCTCTCGGGGTTCCTTGTCCCGTGTTACGATCTGAGGTTACGTTCGGGTCGTGACAAACTTGGTATTAGATCAATAGGTTTTGAAGTGTCCTAGGGTGTCTGAAAGTCGTGTTAAGTAGAGTCTTTTTCATGGGTGTGAAGCGCGCCACACTTATGATGAAGAGGCTGCGAGACGTTTAGGAAATGCTCCCTTCTTTCATGATCTATGTCGTGCGATGAGAAGTCTTTCTATCCTTCTAATTCGTGTTATTCGTGATTGCAGAATCATGGCTCTCAGAAGAATGAACAGAATAAGAAATGGAAATGGTGAAGGCTATAAAGATGGCAATGGTCATGGGCATCAGTAGGCCCTACCTGTTTAGGAGCCCCAGGCACCAAAGTCAGTTGCCCACGCGGAGTTCCGGCCAGTTATCCAGATGTTGGCGCAGACCTTGACCACTCAGGTCAACCAGCATGCTGTTGTGCATATCCCACAGAATGGAAATCGGCAGCAACTCGGATTAGAGATTTCTTGAGGATGAACCCTTCGGAGTTCCTTGGGTCTAAGGTGGATGAAGATCCGCATGATTTCATCAAGGAAATTCTAAATATCAACCAGGTTATGGGGGGGACCAATGGAGATTGTGTTGACTTGGCCTCCTATCAGCTAAAGGGGGTGGCTCACATATGGTTCAAGCAGTGGAGGGATGCTAGGATAGTGGGTACAGGCACTATAGGTTGGGAAGAGTTCCACACGATATTCTTGCATCATTTTTTCCCTGGAGAGATGAGGGAGCTTAAGGCAATTAAGTTTGTTAACTTAAAGCAGGGTGACATGTCCGTTAAGGAGTACGCATTGGAGTTCACCCGTCTATCCAAGTATGCGCTAGAGTTGGTGGCGGACCAGAGGGCTCGGGTTAGCGGTTTTGTACATAGAGTGGCGGACTATCTGGATAAGGACTGTAGGATCGCCATGTTACATCGGGATATAGACTTTCCCCGAATTGTGTTGCATGCTTGGCAGATGGAGTCGGTATATCGGAGGCAGAGAGAGGCTAAGAGGGCCAGGACCGACAGTTATGGGAGTTCTCAGGCCAGATCAGGGGGTGGACAGCGTTAGCAGTCCAAGCATAGGTCTATTTCTCTAGCAACATCATCAACCAGTGCGCCATCTAGATTCAGAGCGGATCGGAGGAGTAGGGCCGTAGACTCGAAAGGCTAGGATAGCACGCAGATGGAGCACACTTTTCTAGATTGTGCAAAGTGTGGCAAGAACCACTAAAGGAGGTGCCTAGTTGGTTCAGATGCTTGTTTCGGGTGTGGCAAACCCTAACACAGGCTTAGGGATTGCCCTTCAGCCAGATCGGCGGCGGTGGAGCCCGTATGCCAGCAGCCAGTTCGGCCGCTCCAGCAACATGTCCCCCTCAGCAGGGTGCCTCGATTAGTTCAGCCGGCGGTCAGTGCCAAAACAGGTTCTACGCTTTATCACCCCGTCAGGAGCAGGAGGTCTCCCCGTATGTGGTCATTGGTATGTTTCATGTTTTTCATATTGATGTTTATTCTTTTCTAGATCCGGGGGCTACTTTGTGTTTTGTGACTCCTTACAATGCTAGTAGCTTCAGAGTTAGTCCCGAGACTCTGTCAGAACCATTTTCAGTTTCTACTCCTGTTGCTGATTCGGTTGTAGCTAGGCGAGTGTATAGACGATGCCCGGTCACTATATTGCATAAAGTAACCTCTGCAGACCTTGTCGAGTTATCCATGACTGATTTTGATATTATTCTTGGAATGGATTGGTTGTATGCATGTTATGCTTTTGTAAATTGTAGAACCGGTGCGGTGGAATTCTTTTTTTCTGGTGAATCAGTCTTGGAGTGGAAAGGTAGTTCGGTTGTACCGGCAGGTCGATTTATTTCATATCTTAAGGCTAGGAAGATTATTTCTAAGGAATGCATGTATCATCTAGATAGGGTTAAGGATGTTGAGTCTGAGGCCCCGACTATTCAGTCAGTTCTGGTGGCGCATGAGTACCCAAAAGTATTTTCGGATGATACCAGGTGTTCCACCCGAGAGAAAAATCGATTTTGATATTGATCTTCTACCCGACACAAAGCCTATCTTCATTCCTCCTTTTAGAATGGCTCCAGCCAAGATAAAGGAGTTGAAGGATCAGTTGAAGGACCTGTTAGATAAGGGCTTCATTAGTCTAAGCAAGTCTCCATGGGGTGCACCAGTCTTATTTGTTTGAAAGAAGGATGGTTCGCTTCGGATGTGCATTGAATATCGACAATTGAAAAAGTCATCGTTAAGAACAGGTATCCTCTACCCAGGATCAATGGCTTGCTTGACAAGCTTCAGGGTGCAAGGTGATTCTCAAAGATAAATCTCAGATCCGGGTATCATCAGCTGTGGTCATTATGAGTTTGCATTTATGTCCTTTGGACTAACAAATGCTCCTGTAGCTTTATGGACCTGATGAACAGGGTGTTCAAGCCATACCTAGACATGTTCGTGATCGTGTTCATTGATGATATCCTTATATACTCTAGGAGCGAAAAGGAGCATGCCGCGCATTTGAGAGTAGTGCTTTAGACTCTCAAGGATTGTCAGTTGTATGCGAAGTTCAGCAAGTGTGATTTGTGGTTGAACTCAGTAGCATTTTTGGGCCATGTGCTATCAAGCGAAAGTATAAAAGTAGATTCTCAGAAAATTGAGGGGGTGAAGAATTGGCCTAGACCGGTGAATCCTTTGGATATTTGGAGTTTCTTGGGCCTAGCTAGCTACTACCGAAGATTTTTTGAGGGTTTTTCATCAATTATAGCACCTTTTACAAAGCTGACTCAAAAAAAAGGTGAAGTTCCAATGGTCAATGGCTTGTGAGAAGAGCTTCCAAGAGTTGAAGACTCGACTTACTACCGCACCAGTGTTAACCCTACCCGAGGGTACAGATGGTTTTGTGGTGTATTGTGATTCCTTGAGAATCGGTCTCGGGTGTGTATTGATGCAGCGGGGGAAAGTAATAGCATATGCCTCTAGACAATTAGAGATTCATTAGAAGTATTACCCTACTCATGATCTAGAGTTGGCCGCGCTGGTATTCGCATTGAAGATATGGCGAGATTACTTCTATAGGGTCCATGTTGATGTGTTTACGGACCACAAAAGTCTATAGTATGTGTTCACACAGAAGGGCCTCAATCTACGACAAAGGAAGTGGTTAGAGATACTCAAAGACTACAATATGAGTGTTCTTTACCATCCGAGTAAGGCTAATATGGTAGCGGATGCACTTAGCAGACTTTCCATGGAGAGTGTGTCCCACGTGGATGAAGGTAAAAAGGAGTTGGTGAATGATGTACATCGACTCACAAGGTTGGGGGTTAGACTGGTTCACTCCACTGACGGCGATGTTGTTGTTCAAAGCGGATCAGAATCGTCCTTGGTGACTGATGTAAAACCTAGACAAGATAAGTACACGATTTTGGTAATGTTTAAGGAGGCCATTAAAAGTCAAAAGGTAGAGGTCTTCTCCGAAGGGGGAGATGGTATGCTTCGATACCAGGGTCGTCTATGAGTCCCAAATGTTGATGATTTGAGGAGATGGATATTTCATGAGGCCCATGGATCCAGGTTTCCATCCATCCATGTGCCACCAAAATGTCAGGAGATTTACACTTTGTTAAATCGTATTTCACAGGGAAATCAAGAATGGAATGCGGATTCAACACGAGGAGGAACAAGGAAAGTTGTAGGAGTTTTTGAGGTGGATGGTTATACAGCTATTGCTGCACAGATAGCGGCGTTTCAAAATCAACTCAACACCCACTTCAGCAGTATGAGCTTGAATCAAGCACAAGCCCCAGTCAATGCAGTTCATCAGGTATGGTGTGAAGTATGTGGGAGTA
>JACEIK010000481.1:60160-87606 GCA_018107945.1 Datura stramonium | reverse complement strand
GGAGCTAAGGGACCTATTTATAGTAAATGGAAAACGTGCATAATTTAGCCTGTTGTGGAACGGCTCCGTGTCACGGAGTGTATCGCGGAGCACTGCCTCCATGACACGGAGGTAAAGAGGAGGCTCTTTGGAAATCACCAAAAATCGACCCTAGGCATCCTTCTTGCCGCGTTGGCAGCGTGTCACGCTGCTTGGGCAGCGCGTTGGCACTCCTCTGGCGTGGAGCTGGTACGGCGTGGCACGTTGCTGGCACGCTGGAGCACTGCCTGCCTGCCACATCTGCTTGCATGCCTGGCCTAGGCGTGGCACGGTGCTGGGCGCGACACACGCACATCGTGGCACGCTGCCTGGCGCGGCCAGCCTAGCCATGGCCTACTCCTTGCCTACTTTCACCCATTGCTCCCGACTCCATTCCTTTACTTCACCAACTTATAAATTAGTTCCTCAAAATCATTAAAACCTACAAAACAACGACTAATCATGTTGGTTAGCACATATATTCGCATTTATATAAAATCACATGAGAATGTATACAATAACTTAGATAAACAAGACTAATTTAAATTATCAAGCATCACTCGGGCATGCTATTTTGCCCGAGATCAATTTTCACAACCCAAGAATACACCCGGATCGTAGACACGGGACATGGAGCCCTGAGAGACCGCAAGTCAACCCATGAAGTGAGCATAATACTAATTCTTTCATGAAAGGAGGAAGACTTAACTAACCAATCATAAGCTAAGTGAAAGTTGTATCATGAATTGTAAGGAACGACAAACCGAAAAACATCCATCAACGACAAGATACTACACATATGTCTGAAAGCCTCTAATCATAAAAAAAGACAGGCTGAAGGGACAAGACCCTGACTAACCCAAATCTTCTGAAAACATAAGATAATTTAACAACTCCGAACATGAAGCCATCGGATCATGAGGACTCACCACATAGATTTAGCAGAATTGAGCACGAACTAGGGGCGATGCTGAGCCTGCGAACTAGCTCCTGAAAATATATGAGTCAGTACTCCGAAAGCACTGAGGATGTAAGGCATGCAAAACAATGCTTAACAACATAAAATTTATAGGAGTGGGAACATCATTATCATAAAATCGAAACCATAAATATATCGTAAGTCTCAATATTTCCAAAAATATTCATAAACTCGTCAAAGTTATAACATGCGGGGAAAACATTTAAAAAATCATAACTTGAGAAAAAAGAACATAATCATGCATATTTCAAAACACGTAGGAACAATGGCAGATTTCTATAATCGACATACTCCACACGAGCACACATGAAGTCCGACTTGTACGCCTAGTCGGGAGGCCGTTCATACCTTGCCAAGGGTATGTACCATGAAGGCGTGATATCACTCATGAAGGCCCTATAGGGCATAGGGGACCGTCATTGAGAAGGTCTTAACCATGATCCTACGGTGGCACGCAGTTCTGAGATTCAGGGCGTAACCTAGGCCTCGAACCTACTCGGCGTCAAGTACTACTCCCAAAACATGCAACGTGCTCATAGAAATTCATACATGACATGCATGGTTAGTTAGATCGTGAGAATTATATCATGCTTACAAATTCATAATCCAAGACATGGAATTGGGCCCATGAGTTTGCCAAGAATCATAGTTTATAAAACCACAAGCGACATATGGGCATTACCCAAAATTTCAAACATACTTGAAATACTTAAACTTATAGGAAACGTGATCATAATATCATGAGTAATTGATAGCATGCTTAAATTCAAGAGTTCATATATCATGCTTTAAAAATCACCACAGCTTTGACTTTCACTAAAAACCCCATGATTTGGGTACCTGAGGTTTTAAGAATTAATTCATCAAATATTGAGTAAAATAGGTGGAAACAGCCCAATAATTCAACCCATGAGTTTAGACATACTACATCATGCTCATATCAATTTTTTTTAGGGAACATGCATTAGGAGTTATGACCCATCAAAAGTTGGTAGCTTAAAACGTAGAGTTAGGGAGAAATTGGGCATGGGTAGGGACTAAACTACCCATTCAACACCCCACATACCTAGAACGAGTCTCCTAACATCCTTGAAAACCCTATGTAGATTCTTGAAGAATGTTGGAGAAGACACTTGAATTCCCTTTCCTCCTTCTCTCAATCTTATATGAATAGATATGAAGTTTTTAGGAATGATTCCCCTTTAAAATACCTGGTTCCAACTTCAAAACAACGTAGTTTAGGTCTTAGGAGTGTAGGAAATTACGAGAAGGCCCTTACTAAATCACAGAAAATAACTGTCAGGTGACCCTAACGGGCGACTTGATTATTCGTTTCCAGGAGTAACGAGTCATCTGGTCATTTTGTCAAGTTCAGTGGAAATTTCCTTTGGCTTATAACGGAGGACACGACGACTCGTCCCCCGAGAAAATGACTCCTTACCAGCTTTCATCGAGTACACTACCTCCCTTACACCGATTCACTATTATGTCATCCAACTACTCATTCCATGACTCGTTGTCTGATATGACGAGTCATGGCCTTCTCTCGTTAAGTACACTGGTTGACCTCCTCTATTTTCCTTCTCCCTCACCCCATGACTGACCTAACAACTCGTGGTGTCTGACCACGAGTCGTTCCCTCGCCCGTGGGGGCCCCGAATCCCTCATCTTTCCAGGCCTTCCCCATGAGTCACTTGATGACTCGTTTTGCCTCCTCACGAGTCGTTAAGTGACCCGTTCTGCAACTGTTGCAACATTTTCCAATTTTTCTCCTGATTCACTTCTGGACCGGATCCTTGGCTTCTCGGAGTATAACAATATCTCTCCCTTGGGAACATTCATCCTTGAATGTTAGAAACAAGCAAAAAACCTAGAAACAAACAATCACTATATATATATAGATTCTAATCATTGACATTCAAGCGAAAACTGACGAAAAGACTACCCCCAAAGAGAACCACATAGCTTGCCAGAGTTCAGACATCACATACATATATCATTTCACAAAACAAAATTATTCGCATGAATAGAACATGAAAAACTCATTAGAGGTTTAGGGCAAAAATTTGATAGCTCAAACTGAAGATGAGCCGGTAGGGAACAAATGGGGGTATTTAGCTATCATATCTGCTTCAGCCTCCCATGTGGCTCCCTCGACATGCTGATTCCTCCATAATACCTTTACTGAGGCTACTTCCTTGTTCCTCAGTCTCCGAACCTGATGATCCAAGATTTCAACAGGAATTTCCTCATAATTGAGACTATCCTTTATACCAACACTTTCCACCGGAACCACTAGGCTGGGTCTCTCAAGCACTTTTTCAAGAGCGATACATGAAATACGGAATGAACTGAAGCAAACTCTAAGGGTAAATCTAACTCATAGGCTACTTTACCCACTAGCCTCACAATCCCGTAAGGGACTATATAGCGGGGACTGAGCTTCCCTTTCTTTTCGAATCTCATTACTCCCTTCAGGGGAGATACCTTCAGAAACACCCAGTCATCGACCTCGAACTCAAGCTCCCTTCTCATCACATTTGTATAAGAGTTTTGGTGAATTTGAGCCATTTTCAGCCTTTCCCTTATCAACTAAACTTTCTCCATGGCCTCATGGACTGAGTGTGGCCCCACTAACGAAGCCTCACCAACTTCAAACCACCCAACGGGTGATCTACACCTTCGCCCGTAAAGAGCCTCGAACGGTGTCATTTGTATGATGGAGTGGTAGCTTTTGTTGTAGGAGAACTCAATAAGAGGAAAATGCTCATCCCAGCTACCATTGAAGTCAATAGTACAAGCTCTCAACATTTCCTCAAGATTTTGGATAGTCCGCTCCGCCTGACCATCAGCTTGCGGATGAAACGCCGTGCAAAGCTTGACTTGAATACCAAGTCCCTTTTGAAAAGACCTCCAGAACTGAGAGGTGAACTGTGTACCTCTATCTGATATAATGGACAAGGGCACTCCATGCAGCCTAACCAACTCTCGGATGTACAACTTTGCATAATCTTCTGCCAAATTGGTGGTTTTGCCTGGTAGGAAATGAGCAGCCTTGTTCAAACTGTCCACCACAACCCAGATGGAGTCATGCTGTCTACGAGTGTGGGGAAAACCTGTTACAAATTCCATGTTGATTTCTTCCCACTTCCAAGTAGGAATGATGATGTCTTGAAGTACACCCCCCGGTCTCTGATGCTCGACTTTCAGCTGTTGGCAATTCAGGCACTTGGCTACAAATTCTGCAATATCTCTCTTCATGCCATTCCACTAGTAGATTTCCCGCAAGGCATGATACATTTTGGTGGCACCTGGTTGTATAGAATATTTGGACCCGTGAGCCTCATGCAACATCCAGCTTCTCAAAGCCCCCACATTCGGAACACATAAGAGACCCTGGTACCGAAGCACACCATCTCTCCCTTTGGAGAAGACTTTTACTTTCTGACTTTGAACAACTTCTTTCAACTTTACCAGCGTTGGATCTTCATCTTGTTATCCTTCGCCTCCACTACCAAGGACGACTCTGACCCATTATGAACTACTACCCCACCATTGGTCGAGCCGACTAGTCTAACTCCCAGCCGTGCAAGTTGATGTACCTCCTTATCCAGCTCATTCCTGTATTAACTCATATGTGACAAACATCCCATAGAAAGTCTACTAAGGATGTCTGCTACCACGTTGGCCTTACCCGGGTGGTAAAGGACACTCATGTCGTAGTCCTTAAGTAGCTCCAACCACCTCCGTTGCCGAAGATTTAGTTCCTCCTTTTGTGTGAACACATATTGTAAACTCTTCTGATCTGTGAATACATCTACATGAACCCCATACAAGTAGTTTCGTCATATCTTCAAAGCAAATACTACCGCGATCAACCCAAGACCATGGGTCAGGTAGTTCTTCTCATGAGTTTTTAACCGCTTGGAAGCATATGCTATGACTTTCCTATGCTGCATCAATACACATCCCAATCCGACCCTGGAAGCATCACAATATACAACGAAGCCGTCGATACCCTCCAGTAAAGTCAACACTGGTGTTGAAGTGAGTCTGGCCTTCAATTCCTAGATGCTCTTCTCACAAGTCTCCGACCATTGGAACTTCACCTTTTTCTGAGTCAATCTTGTCAATGGGGCTATAATGGACGAGAAACCTTCCACGAACCTCTGATAGTAACCTGCTAAGCCCAAAATGCTCCTGATCTCCAAAGGATTTACTAGTCTGGGCCAGTTCTTAACTGCTTCTATTTTCTGGGAGTCCACCCTTATACCTGCGCTTGACACTACATGTCCCAAGAAAGAAACTGATTTCAGCCAGAATTCACATTTGCTAAACTTGGCGTATAGCTGGTTATCCCTGAGGGTTTGGATTGCCACCCTTAGGTGTGCAGCATGCTCCTCCTCGCTCCGGGAGTATATCAATATGTTGTCAATGAACATGATCATGAACATATCAAGGTATGCCTTAAATACCCTGTTCATCAAATCCATAATAGCTGTAGGGGCATTGGTTAGTCCAAAATACATAACAACGAATTCATAATGGCCATACCGGGTTCTAAAAACAGTCTTTGGGATGTTGTTCTCCCGAACCCTGAGCTGGTGATACCCGGACCTGAGATCTATCTTAGAGAAGTATTTGGCACCTTGAAGCTGGTAGAATAAGTCATCGATCTGGGGTAAAGGGTATCTATTCTGAATGGTGACCTTGTTCAACTGTCTATAGTCAATACACGTCCATAGGGAACCATATTTCTTCCGGACGAACAACACTGGGGCACCCCATGGGGACTTACTCGGTCTAATGAAACCCTTATCTAGAAAATCCTTCAACTGCTCCTTTAACTCTTTTAGTTTTATTGGGGCCATACGATAAGATGGGATTGATATGGGTTGCGTGTCAGGTAATAGATCAATTTCAAAATCAATCTCCCTCTCGGGAGGAACACCCGGAAGGTCATCTGGAAATACCTCGGGATATTGACACACCACCAAGACTAACTAAATGGTCGGGGTCCCAGACGTGACATCCTTAACCCTAACCAAGTGGTAAATATAGCCCTTCAAATTCATTTTTCTGGCCTTGATATAGGAGATAAAGTGACCTACAGGTACCACTGAACCACCTCTCCATTCTAAAATCGGTTCACTAGGAAACTGAAACTCCATTGCCCGAGTTCTACAATTAATAGAAGAATAACATGCAAACAACCAATCCATGCCTAAGATGATGTCAAAATCAGTCATAGCCAATTTTACTAAGTCTGCGGAGGTAACCTTATGTAATACTGTAATAGGGAAACCTCTATATACCCGCCTCGCTACAACTGAATCACCAACCGGGGTAGAGTCAGAAAATGGTTTGAACAAAATTTCAAGACTGACTCCAAAGTAACTAGAAATGTAAGGTGTCATGAAAGATAGTGTGGCCCCTAGATCTAATAAAGCATACACATCAATATGATAAACTTGCAACATACCCATAACCACATCGGGAGAAGTCTCCTGCTCCTGTCGAGAGCTTAGTGCATAAAACCGGTTCTAGCTCTGGCCGCCAACTGATCCAGTCGGAGCACCCTACTGAGTTTGACGTGCTACCGGGATGACTCAACTGGCTGCTAAAGTGCGGGCTTTACTACCCCCTGATCTAGTTGCAGGGCAATCCCTAAGTTTGTGTCCGGGTTTGCCATACCCGAAACAAGGATCTAAGCCCACCAATAATTTACCTGGGTGGTTCTTTCCACAAGTAACACAAGATGGAAAGGTGCGCTTTGTGCGCATGCTGTTCTGACTCCTCGACCTGAGGCCCTGCTCCTCTGACTGTCTTGTGGACTGAATGGAGTACTGGCTGAAGATGGTGTTGGTGCAGTGGACCTGTGCTGGGACTGCTTATGGAATTCACCCCTTGGCTTAGGCTGGGACAACCTGTGGCTATCAGTTCTAGCCCTCTTGGCCTATCTCTACCTCATATGAGCTGCTTCTATCTGCTGAGCATAGAGGACTATCCGTGGGTAGTCCATATCCTGATGAAGCATGACGGTTCTACAGTCCTTGTCCAGATACTCAGCTACTCCCTGCATGAACCTGCTCACTCATGCCCTTTGGTCCACTACTAACTCCGGGGCATATTTTGACACACGAGTGAACTTAAGTGAATATTCTAGCACTGTTATCTTTCCTTGCTTAAGGTTTACAAACTCAGTTGCTTTCATTTCCCTCATCTTCCTGGAAGAACCTGTCGAGAAAGGCTATGCGGAACTAATCCCAGCCGATAGGGCCTGCTCCCATAGCCCTGATATCCCTCCATTACTTGAACCAAATGTACGTGACCTCCTTAGGCTAATAAGAGGCCAAATCAACACATTCCTCACTTGTCACTCCCATGACCTGAATGACCTTTAAAATCCCTTCGATGAACTCGTGTGGATCCTCGTACACCTTTTCCCCTGTGAACTCGCCCCTAGTTTGGGATGACCTGAGAGTACACCCAGATCGTAGACATGGGACAAGGAGCCTCGAGAGACCCCAAGTCAACCCATGACCTGAGCACAATACTCATTCATTCATGAAAGGCGGAAGACTAAACTTATCAATCATAAGCTAAGTGAAAGTAGTATCATGAATTGTAAGGAACGATAAACCGAAAAACATCCATCAATGACAAGATACTACACATAAGTCTGAAAGCCTCTAATCATAAAAAAAGACGGGTTGAAGGGACAAGAATCTGATTAACCCAAACCTTCTGAAAACGAAAGATAATATAACAAGTCAAAACATGAAGCCCTCGGATCATGAGGACTCACCACTAGAGGTTTAGCAGAATTGAGCATGAACTAGGGGCGATGCTAAGCTTGCGAACCTGATCTTGGAGAATATAGGGGTCAATACTCGGAAAGCACTGAGTATGTAAAGCATGTAAAACAATTCTTAACAACATAAAATTTATAGGAGTGGGGACATCATGATCATAAAATCGAAACCATAAGTATATCGTAAGGCTTAATATTTCCCAAAATATTCATAAACTCGTCAAAGTCATAACATGCGTGGAAAACATTTCATAAATCATAACTTGAGCCAAAAGAACATAATCATGCATATTTCAAAACCATGAGGAACAATGGGAGATTTCTATAACCGACATACTCCACATGAGCACACATGAAGTCCGACTTGTACGCCTAGTCGGGAGGCCGTTCATACCTTGCCAAGGGAATGAACCATGAAGGAATGATATCACTCATGAAGGCCCCGTAGGGAATAGGGGACAATAACTAAGGAGGTCCCAGAAATGATCCTACGGTGGCATGTAGTTCTGATATTCGGGGTGTAACCTAGGGCCTGAACCTACTCGGTGTTAAGTACTACTCCCAAAACATGCAACGTGCTCATAGAAATTCATACATGACATGCATGGATAGTTAGATCATGAGAATTATATCATGCTTGCAAATTCATAATCCTAGCCATGGAATTGGGCACATGAGTCGGCACAGAATCATAGTTTATAAACCACAAGCGACATGTGGGCATTGCCCAAAATTTCAAACATACTTGAAATACTTAAACTTATAGGAAACGTGATCATAATAATATGAGTAATTGCTAACATGCTTAAATTCAAGAGTTCATATATCATGCTAGAAAATCACCATAGCTATGAGTTTAACTAAAAACCCCATGATTTGGGGACATGAGCTTTTAAGAATTAATTCATCAAATATTGAGTAAAATATGTGGAAATAGCCCAATAATTCAACCCATGAGTTTAGACATACTACATCATGCTCATATCAATTTTTTTGAGGAAACATGCATTAGGAGTTATGACCCATCAATAGTTGGTAGCTTAAACGTAGAGTTAGGGAGAAATTGGGCATGGGTAGGGACTAAACTACCCATTCAACACCCCACATACCTGGAATTTTTACTCTCCCAACTTCCTTGAAAACCCTAGGTAGATTCTTGAAGAATTTTTTAGAAGACACTTGAATTCCCTTTCCTCCTTCCTCTCAATATTATATGAATAGAAATAAAGTATTTAGGAATGATTCCCCTTTAAAAGACCTGGTCCCGACCTCAAAACAACGTAGTTTAGGTCTTAGGAGTGTGGGAAATTAGAAGAAGGTCCACACTAAATCGCAGGAAATAACTGTCTGGTGTCCCTAATGGGCGACCTGACGATTTGTTTCCAGGATTAACGAGTCGTCTGGTCATTTTGTGAAGTTCAGTGGAAGTTTCCTTTGGCTTATAACGGAGGACACGATGACTCGTCCCCCGAGAAAATGACTCGTTACCAGCTTTCATCGAGTACACTGCCTCCCTTATACCGATTCACTATTATGTCATCCAATGACTCATTCCACGACTCGTTGCCCGACATGACGAGTCACGGCCTTCTCTCGTTAAGTACACTGGTTGACCTCTATTTTCCTTCTCCCTCACCTCACGACTGACCTAACGACTCGTGGTGTCTGACCACGAGTCGTTCCCTCGCCCATGGGGGGCTCGAATCCCTCATCTTTCCAGGCCTTCCCCACGAGTCACTTGACGACTCTTTTTGCCTCCTCACGAGTCGTTAAGTGAAACGTTCTGCAACTGCTGCAACATTTTTTAGTTTTTCTCCTGATTCACTTACGGACCTGATCCTTGGGTTCTCGATGTATAACGTATGTCCAAAAAGCCTATAATATTGATGAGTTGTTGGGAAAAGACCCCAACTAACTCTCTATAGTCTGAAAACTGAAAAAGGCGAAAAGCAACTAATAAGAAGGGCCCTCACAAGATGAGGACTCACCAATTGATGCTGAGAAATACTAACTCCGGAAGTTTGACTAGCGGTGAGACTGAGTCTGGATATCGAAGCCTATATCATAAAACGGTACAACATAGAGTATGTGGTCAGTACATGAAATGTACCGAGTATGCAAGGTAAGTAAAACCGCTAAGTAAGTAAAATCATTAAACATGCATAGAATAAAACATAATCAAGATAAGATTATGAGAGTAGGGCTTGCATGCTATTTTCTAAAATCACGATCTAAACATAAATGAACATAATAATTGAATCGAATAACCCAAAGATGAAAACTGATAATCATAAGTAAAACTGAACATTGGATCAAACCTGCTGATAACATAATATCATGACTACTGAACATGCATAACTGAAATCATGAGGAACAATGGGAGACTCGTCATATAACCGACATTACCACGATAGTGCTTACGTAATCCTGACTATCACACTCAAGTGTGTAGAGCCATCCAAAGCCTTTCCAGCGCTAAGGATGCTACCATGATATCGGTATCAGGCTCAAGGCCCCTTGGGGGCAGGAGAAGATCCAAAGGAGGTCTGAAATAATCTGATCATACCTATGGTGGCACATAGTTCTTATATATAAGGTTGACTGACCCTTAGCCTACTTGGTGCTAGACACTACTCCCAAAATCATGCATATGCTCTCTATCATTTTTCAATGAAGCCGACCATCGTCTAATGACGAAGCTGAATAATAACAAACATGCATAATCTAAAATCCTAACATGAGGAGCCTTGGCTAAAACCATAGCACAAGATGAAAATAATAGGAGTCTTGACTCCAAAACCATGTGGTAAGCTAATTCATGAAATCATAAGACATACTTGATCATATGGGCTTGCCTAATACTTACACATGCTTGAAATAAACTTGATTCACTTTGAAAACATGAACATAAACATGAGTATATCAAAATCGTACTTTATTCATAACATCTAATCATACTTGAACTCATAAGTCATAGATCTCAGCATTCATGAACATTCATGGATGGGTATCATAGTTTAGAAAACTTGAAAAACATAATTTATAATTTAAAACATTGAAAAATCTGCCCATCAATTATAATTCATTATTTAAAACATGCTTAGATCATACCCGTGATTGGAACTTAGGAATTCATGCATTGAATAAAAACCCCATTGAATCATCAATTAGAACATCATGAATTTAGAGGGAATTAGGCATGGGTGTGGAAAGTTGCACCCATTCATAGCTTACATACCTGAACGGATCTGATTTTACCACTCCCTTGATAGCCCAAAGAGAATTGAGGAAGAACTTTGAAGAACTAGCCTTGATCAACTCTCAAACTTCTAACTTGCATGCATGAATTAGGACAGGCTTAGAATGACTTAACCCTTCTTAAAACACTCCATTCTAACTTTAAAAGTAATAGTTTAAGCCTTAGGAACATATGAATTGCGAAAAAACCCTTAATAAACTCACAGGGAAAAACAGACTGCCAGTCCCAATGAGGGACTGGACGAGTTGTTGCCTTGGACCACGACTCGTGGCCTACCAGTCATCGTCTTCACTAGACTCCATCTTGAATAACCACAACTTAAAGGATTCTTACGACCACGACTCGTGGTCACCTCCTGTCACCTTCACTGCCAAAAATCACCTGGGGGTTCACCACGGGGGACACCACGACTCGTGGTGTACCCGACGAATCGTGGTGATGACCCGTTAGGTGCACTGCCCAAAATCCTTGATCCACCAATCTATCTTAACCACGATTGACTTAACGGGTCGTGGTGCTGACCAGTACTTGTTGTCACCTCCCTTGGTCACTCTGAACATAAAATTTCAACCAAGACCCAGCCTCTCCCCACGAGTCACTTAACGACTCATGGGGTTCCTGACGGGTCACTGGATGACTCATTCTGTGACCTGGTGCAGAAAATTCTATTTTCTCCATTTCAATTCCCGAGTCTGATCTTAGGGCTTTCGAAGTATTACAATATCTCCCCCTTGGGAATATTCATCCTCGAAGGTTGAAAATCATATAGAAGAGCAAAGAAATGCAATTATCATACACAAATACTAAACATACATGCTGAAAACTAATGGAGTGATTGACTCCGATTTGAACTACTTGACTAAACTGAATTCCCAAACCATATATACATCCATTTACATGAAAGAAATTGGGGTACATGAGTTGAACATGAAACTGAATAGAGTATTAGGGATAAAACTGATATCTCAAGCTGAAATTGAGCAGGAAGGAAATAGATTTGGTTATCTAGCCATCATATCTGCTTCGGCTTCCCACATAGCTCCCTCAACATGTTGATTCCTCCATAAAACTTTGACTGAAGCTACTTCTTTGTTTCTTAGCTTACAAACATGATGATTCAGTATCTCCACCGAAACCTCTTCATAACTAAGGTTGTCTTTCACACCAACGTTGTCCACCAGAACAACTAGAGTTGTGTCACCCAAACAATTCTTTAAGAGTGATATATGGAAAGCTGGATGAACTGAAGCAAATTCTAAGGGAAACTCCAATTCATATGCTACCTTGACAACCTATTTCAAAATCCGGTATAGGTCAACATAACGGGGACTAAGTATTCCTTTCTTTCCGAACCTCATCAGTCCCTTCATGGGAGATATCTTCAGAAACACCCAATCGTCGACTTCAAACTCAAGTTCTCTCTTCCTTACATCCACATAGGACTTTTGGCGACTCTAAGCTTTTTAAACCTGTCCCTTATAAGCTTAACCTTCTACATAGCCTTACGGATTGAATCTTGACCTATCACCACAGCTTCACCGACTTCAAAACAACCTATAGGCGATCTACATCTCCGCCCGTAGAGAGCCTCAAACGAAGCCATCTGAATGCTGGAATGGTAGTTGTTGTTATATGCAAACTCAATGAGAGGCAAATGATCATCCCAACTACCCTTGAAGTCAATCACACACGCTCTCAACATGTCCTCAAGAGTCTAAATAGTCTGCTCCACCTGACCATCTTTTTGCGGGTGAAATGCTATGCTAAGATTGACCTGAGTACCAAGTCCCTTTTGAAACGATCTCCAAAACTGGGAGGTAAACTGAGTACCTCTATAAAATATGAAGGACAATGGCAATCCATGCAAATGAACTATCTCCCTAATGTATAATTTAGCATAATCCTCCGCTGAATCAGTAGTTTTGACCAGTAGGAAAGAAGTTGCTTTAGTCAACCTGTCCACAATGACCCAAATGGAGTCATACTATTGACAAGTGCGAGGAAACCCTGTGATGAAGTCCATATTGATCTCCTCCCACATCCAAGAAGGAATACTTATGTATTGAAGCACACCTCCAGGTCACTGATGCTCAACCTTCACTTGCTGATAATTCAGATACTTAGCTGCAAACTCAGCTATGTCCTTCTTCATGCCATTCCACCAATAGACTTCTCGTAGGTCATGGTACATCTTGGTGGCACCTGGATCTTTAGAATATCTAGAACCATGAGCCTCATGCAATATTCGATCTCTCAAATCATCAACATCTAGAACACACAAATGACCTTGATATCGGAGACACCATCTCCCCTTTTGGAGAAGACCTCTACCTTTTGATTTTAAACAACTTCCTTCAACTTCACCAAAGTAAGATCCTCGTCTTGCCTAGCTTTAACATCAATCACTAAAGATGATTTTGATCCATTCTGGACAATAACACCACCATCGGTCGAGCTAACCAAATGAACTCCCAACCGTGCCAGCTGATGCACATCCTTCACCAACTCCGTCCTCCCCTCATCTACATGGGACACATTCTCCATTGAAAGACTACTAAGTGTGTCTGCTACCACATTATCCTTTGCGAATGGTAAAGGACACGCATATCATAATCATTGAGTAGCTCCAACCACCTCCTTTGACGTAGATTTAGATCCCTTTGGGTAAACACATATTATAGGTTTTTGTGGTCCGTAAACACATCTACATGGACCCCATACAAATAGTGTCTCCAAATCATCAAGGCAAATACTACCGCTGCCAATTCAAGATCATGAATCGGGTAATTCTTTTCATGGACCTTCAGCTACCTGGAAGCATATGTTATAACCTTACCATGCTACATCAAGATAGAACTAAGGCCGATCCTCGAAGCATCACAGTACACTACAAACCCATCGGTACCCTTAGGTAGGGTAACACTGGAGTTGAGGTGAGTCAAGTCTTCAACTCTTGGAAGCTCCTCTCACAAGCCTACGACTATTAGAACTTCACTACCTTTTGGGTCAACTTGGTCAACGGTGATGAAATAGAAGAAAACCCCTCAACAAATATCTGATAATACCCAGCTAAACCTAAGAAACTCCTAATATCTAAAGGATTCACTAGTCTAGGCCAATTCTTCACTGCTTTTATCTTTGGAGAGTCTACCTGTACACCCTCACTCAACACCATATGACCCAAAAACGCCACTGAGTTCAACCAAAACTCACATTTACATAATTTAGCATAAAACTGGAAATCCTTGAGAGTCTGTAGCATGACCCTCCGATGAAAGGCATGCTCCTTGCTCCGAGTGTATATAAGGATGTCATCTATGAATATGATCACGAACATATCCAAATATGACTTGAACACCCTATTCATCAAATCCATAAAAGCTGCAGGAGCATTCGTTAGTCCAAAAGACATAACTACAAACTCATAGTGACCATACTATGTCCTGAAGGCTGTCTTCGAAATGTCACTCTCCTGGACCCTGAGCTGATGGTATCCGGATCTGAGGTCTATCTTGGAAAAGCACTTAGCACCCTGAAGCTGGTCAAAGAAATCATGAATCCTGGGGAAAGGATACCAATTCTTGATGGTGACCTTACTCAACTGTCGATTATCAATGCACATACGAAGAGAACCATCTTTCTTCTGGAAAAAGAGAACTGGTGCACCCCACGGGGATTTTCTATGTCTAATGAAACCCTTGTCTAGGAGGTCTTTCAACTGCTCCTTCAACTCCTCTAACTCGGCTTGGGCCATTCTATAAGGAGGGATAGATATAGACTGCGTATCGGGAAGAAGGTCAATACCAAAATCAATATCCCGCTCGGGAAGGATTCCCGGGAAAGCATCTGGGAAGACTTTTGGATACACATATACTACTGAACTAACTGGATAACCAGGGTCTCAGACGTAGCATCCTTAACCCTAACTAGATGGTACACGCAACCCTTAGAAATTATCTCTCTATCCTTAAGGTAGCAAATGAAATGACCTACAAGCACAGTTGAACTACCCTTCCACTCTAGGACTGGCTCACCCAGAAATTTGAACTCTGCTGTAGGAGTTCTACAATTCCCTGAGGCATAGCATGCAAATAGCAAATCCATGCCTAGGATAACATCAAAATCAGTCATGGCTAACTCTACAAAATCTACTGATGTGACTTTCTAAAGGATTGTGATAGGGAAATTTCTTAAAATCCATCTAGCCATAACTAAATCACCGCCTGGAGTAGAGACTTAGAAGGGTTTTGATAAGATTTCGGGACTGACTCCGAAACTACTAGCGACATAGGGTTTCACAAAAGACAAAGTATCCTCTGTTAACAATACATATACATTATGTTGGAATACTCGTAACATACCAGTGACTACTTTCGGGGAGATCTCCTGCTCCTGATGGGATGCTAGGGCATAGAATCTATTTTGGCATTGTCCGCACCTGTACTAGTAGATGCCCCCTACTGAGCTGGGTGTGCCAGTGGAGCTGCTGAACTGGAAGCTGGGCCTCGGCCCCTATCATGACCCTATTAGGCTGCAAGACAATCTTTAAGAATGTGTCCAGGCTTCCGGCACCCGAATCAAGCACCTGTACCCGCCAAAAACTGCCCTGTGTGTCTTCGGCCACATCTGCTACACTCTGGAGGGCTGGTCTCTACGGTTCTACTACTCTGACCTCTCGAGCCTGATGCTCATCCCTTTTGATCGCGCCTGGACCTAAATGGTACACTCATAGCCGAAGGTACTGGGGATAAGGCTCTCTAGTGGGATTGCTGACGGTGCCCACTAGGTCTCTGTTGGGATAATTTGATGCTATCAGTCCTGACATTCTTGGCCTCTCTCTCTCGCTCACTCACCTGAACTGCCTTCATCTGCTGGGCATACAGGACTATCCGAGCTAAGTCAATATCCTAAGGAAGAATCATGGTCCAGCAATCCCTGACCAAGTAGTATGCTATCCTGTGTACAAACCTTCTCACACGGTCTCTCTGATCCGCCACCATCTCAGGTGCATACTTGGACAAGATGAGTGAACTCCAAGGAATACTCCTGAACTGTCATCTTTCCTTGCTTTAGATTCATAAACTCGGACACCTTGATCTCCTTTATCTCTCGAGGAAAGAACTGATCCAAAAAAGCGATATGGAACTTATCCCAACTTATAGGGTCTGCTCCGACTGCCCTAGTATCCTTCTATTTCTTGAACCAAATGGGCGCAACCCCCTTCAACTAGTACGAGGCTAGATCGGCGCACTCCTCCCAGTCACCCACATAATCTGGATGATCTTCAAAACCTCCTAAATGAACTTATGTGGATCCTCGTTCACCTTTAATCCAAGGAACTCGAGAGGGTTTATCCTAAAGAAATCCCGAACTCTTGCCGGCGCCACATTCCCGTTCTGAGGGGCATACGCTACCGCCTGCTGATTGACCTGGGCGGTCAAAGCCTGGGCTAACATTTGAATGGTTGCCCATAAATCTACCTAGCCAATCGACTCGGGTACGTGCTCCACATGGGCTGGTGGGGTCTGCTGGTGCCCATCTCCATTGCCATCCTCATGGCCATTTCCGTTTCCATTTCTCCTTCCATTAACTATGTGGGGAGGCATGATTCTGCAAATGTATATAGCACGAGTTAGAAGGATAGAGAGGCATTTCAACGCAAGACTTAGATCATGAAAGAAGGGAACATTTCCTAAATGTCTTGTAGCCTTTTTGTCATAAGTGCGGCGCACTTCACACACATGAAAAAGACTCTACTTAATGCGGCTTTTGAACACCCTAGGACACTTCAAAACCTAATGCTCTGATATCAAGTTTGTCACGAGCTGAACATAGGCACGGACCAGGACACAGGACAAGAAACCCCGAGAGGCTCCAAGTCGACCCATGGCATGAACATACATCTACTCATTCATAGATAAGCAGAATATAATCATAGATAGCATAAAGGAAGTCTAAACAAATGTAAAATTTGATTAAATTCACAAGTCTAAAGCTGATTACAACTATGTTCGAAAAGCTTCTAATACGGACGAGTTGATCGGACAAGACCCCAACTAACTCTCTATAGTATGAAAACTGAAAAGGCAAAATGCAACTGATAAGAAGGGTCCTCACAAGATGAGGACTCACAAATTGAGGCTGAGAAATGCTAACTCCGAAAGTCTGACTAGCAGCGAGACTGAGTATGGATATTGGAGCCTGTATCATAAAATGATTCATCATAGAGTATGCGTTCAGTACATCTAATGTACCGAAAGGTAAGTAAAACCACTAAGTAAAATCATTAAACATGCATAGTATAAAACATAAACAAGATAAGATTCTGAGAGTAGGGTTTGCATGCTATTTTCTGAAATCATGATCTGAACATAACTGAACATAATAACTGAATCCAATGACCCAAAGCTGAAAAATAATAATCACAAGTAAAACTGACCATTGGGTTAAACCTGCTAAAAACATACTATCATGACTGTTGTACATGTATAACTAAAATCATGAGTAATAATGGGATACTCATCATATAACCGACATTATCACGATAGAGCTTACGTGGTCCCGACTATCACACTCAAGTGGCCGGAGCCATCCAAACCCTTGCCAGGTCTAAGTACGCTACCATGATATCGATATCAAGCTCAAGGCCCCTTATGGGCAGGGGATGCTCCAAAGGAGGTCACAAATAATCTGATCATACCTACGGTGGCGCATATTTTTGAGGAATAGGGTTGACTGACCATTAGCCTACTCGGTGCTAGACACTACTCCCAAAAACATGCATATGCTCTTCGTCATTTTTCAACGAAGCTGACCTTCTTCTAATGACGAAGCTGAATAATAACATACATGCATAATCTGAAATCATAACATGATGAGCCTTGGCTCAAACCTTACCACAAGCTGAAAATAATGGGAGTCTTGACTCCAAAACTACGTGGTAAGCTAATTCATTAAATCATAAGACATACATGATCATATGGGCCTGCACAATACTTAAACATGCTTGAAATCAACTTGATTCACTTTAAAAGTATGAAAATAAACATGGTATATCGAAATCATACTTTCTTCATAAATATCTCATCATACTTGAACTCATAACTCATAGATCTCAAGTTTCATGAACATTCATAGATGGGCATCATAGATTAGAAAAGTTGAAAACATAATTTATAATTTAAAACATTACAAAATCTACCCATTAATTATGATTCATCATTTAAAACATGCTAAGATCATTCCCATGTTCGGAACATAGGATATTATCCATTGGATAAAACCCCCATGGAATTATCAATTAGAACATCATGCATTGAGTGGAAATTGGGAATGGGTGTGGACAATTGCACCCATTCATTGCCTTACATACCTGAAGAGATCTAATTTTACCACTCCCTTGATAGCCCAAAGAGAATTGAGGAAGAACTTTGAAGAACTAGCCTTGATTACCTCTCAAACCTTTAAACTTGCATGGATGAATTAGGATAGGCTTAGAATGACTTAAACCTTCTTAAAATACTTCATTCTAACCTTCAAAAAATGTAGTTTAAGCCTTAGGAACATAGGATTACGGAAAAGCCCTTAATAAACTCACAAGAAAAAAAAAGACTACTAGTCCCAACGAGGGACTGGACGAGTTATTGACTTGGACCAGGACTTGTGGTCTTCCAGTCGTCGTCTTCACTAGACTCCATCTTCATTGGTCACTACGAGGGATTTAATGGATTGTTATCGGTGACCATGACTTGTGGTCACCTCACCTTCATTGCCGAAAATCACCTAGGGGTCAACACGGGGGACACCATGACTCGTGGTCTTCCCGATGAGTCGTGGTGATGACCCGTTAGGTGCACTGCCCAAAATCCTTGATCCACTAATCTCTCTTGACCATGAATGACTTAACAGGTCGTGGTGTTGACCACAACTCCTTGTCACCTCCCGTGGTCACTTTGAACATAAATTGTCAACCAAGTCCAAGCCTCTCCTCATGAGTCACTTAAAGACTCGTTGGGTTCCTGATGGGTCACTGGATGACTCTTCCTGTGACCTGGTGCAGAAAATCCTATTTTCTCCATTTTAACTCCATGGTCTGATCTTACGACTTTCAGGGTATTACAACTACCGTCATATGAAGCATGTGGAGAAGGTCATTCTTATTCAAGTTGTCCACTTAATCCCAAATCTGTATTTTTTGTGGGACAACAAAATCGTGGTGGAGGTTTTGCAGTTAATGGATTCAATCAGGGGTACGAAATGCAGCAAATCCCTCATGGGGTGGGGACCATAATTTCCAAAAGCCCCATAATGGTTATCAAAGGCCTCAGGGCCAGCAGTTGAGCAGTTCTCTTAAGGATACAATTAAGCAATGAATGGTGAAATAGACTCAGGTAGTGAATGAGATGAAAAAATCCATCCATGAGCTTGATAGGAAGATGGGGCAATTGGACTTGCAACAGATGGAAATGCCAAAGGGAGCACTTTCGAGTAACACCGAGAAGAATCCCAAGTAAAATATGAGCGTAATTTCTTTGCGCAATGGTAAGGAATTGGGTGAGGTTGTCCCCAGAGAAAAGAAGATTAATGATGAGCAGGTTGAGAAGTCTAGGAGTGAGATTGGGGAGTCAAGCAACACAACCAAAAGTTACAGTAGCTAGATCACCGACCCCATTCCCACAGAGGTTTCAAAAGTAGAAGGAGGATACAGCTCCGTAAGAAGTTTCTTGACTGTTGAAGCAGGTACATGTGAACGTTCCTTTGGTGGAGCTATTTTAGGAAATTCCAAAATATGTAAGTACATGAAGAACATTGTGGACAACAAGAAGCGGTTAATAGAGTTTGATACTGTGGCTCTTACAGAAGAGTGCAGCTCTCGGGTCCAAAATAAACTTTTGAAAAAGCCGAAGGACCTTGAGAGCTTCACCCTTCCTATGATAATTGGAGACAAGGATGTTGGTTCAACCTTGTATGATTTTGGTGATTGCATCAATTTGATGTCTTCATACTTGTTCAAAATGTTGGGGTTAGGTGAACCACATCCTACCACAGTGACTCTGCAGCTTGCACACCAATCCCTGGATTATCCTGATGGTATAATAGAAGATGTCTTGATAAAGGTGGGACCTTTAATTCTTCCTATGGACTTCATAAATATAGATTATGAAGGCGATGCAGTAGCTCCCCTCATTTTGGGGAGAGGATTTCTAGCCACCGCGGAATCCATCATACCAGTAAAGACGGACAAGATGTCTGTGAAGGTGGATGGTCAAGAAGTAGCCTTTGAAGTGGTTAGATTAGCAAGGATGCCTCCTCACTATGAGGACTTCATAATTAAGTCGGCAGTAGAACCTGGAGGGTGTAATCAGTTGATTGAGCATCATAAGTTGCAGTTCTTTAAATTGTCAGTTCGATCACCATTTCACTAGAATGCAGGAGTGATGGGGACCAATCGTTCCGGGATGTTAAATTAGGCATTACATGGGAGTAAACCCATGAATATCATTCCACAACTATAAAGAAGGCGCTTGGTGGGAGGTAACCCATTGTTCTAACATTTTTATATTTTTTCTTTATTTTGTAGGGACGAACAAAGTTTTTGAGGCGAAAAGAGCTGGGAAAGTGAGTTGAAATAAGTTAAGTCTGGGGGGTGATACCTGTGGTAAGGTGTTAAAATATCAAATTTTTTTTTGACAGTTGGTGCTATAGGTGGCGTGCCGCACCAACTCCATTCCCGAAGAAAATCTTTTTCTATGTCTGTGGTGAGATAGAGGAGGCAGACTCGCAAGGGTTTTTTTGGGTGAAAATTGTTGGTCAATTTGGGTCAATGTTGACTCAAAGACCTCAAATTACCAAAACCCTAGGCCCTACACCTTTATTTAAATTCCCACCCATTGTTTTCCTTCAAAAAATTGAAAAACAAAAAAGGCAAAAACTCTCTCCTCCCTCTCTTAAATCGTAACTTCCCTTTCCCCTCTCCTTTCCATTGTTGTCTTCTTCAAGCTTTAGTGAAGCTCATCTTCTCAACTCAAGTAAGTATTTTCATTCTCTCTTGTTTAAGTAATGTTGAAAGAATGCTCCCACACCCTTCCTCCCCAAGATTCAAGACTCAAATCACCATTAGTGCAAAGCTTAAATTTGATATTATGGGTTTCATGAGCTTTAATGTCTAAATTTATTTCATGATAATATGTAACCTTAATCTGGTTAGCTTATGCTTGGTTAAATATCATGATTTGAAGTTATGGGGATAAACGGGGATGGTAATTTGAATTCATGAATTTGGTGGATAGATGCATTAATTTTAGAGAGAGAAAGTACATGGGTATTGAATGCTTGAATGTAAATGATGGTTGAGTGGTTGAAATTCAAGTTAGTTTATTGTGGATGGTAGTAAATTGTTTTTTGGGTTTTTGAATGAGTTGAATAATGATATCTCCATGTTTGAATTACTTGAATTAAGACTTGAAGGAGGAAAGTGAGGGGATGGCTAATTGAGGCATTCTCGAAAATCTTAATATGAGAGGAACGTTAAAAAGAATAAATGAACTTGGTCGGAATTAGAATTTGTGATTGAATTAATGTTGGGAGGTTGGATGATGATGGGGAAAGTCTTGATACCCCATTGGAAAAATTCTCACCATTATGCTAGAGAATTAAGTATGGGGCCAAATTTGCACCTTTAAACATTTAATTAGCTAGCCTTGTTATTGACGGACTAATCTTGTGTAGTTCTTGATTTTTTCCTGACAGGTATCATGGAACTGAAAGGAAGCAATGAAATAAAAATTGAAGTAGTAGGCAAAAGGTTAATATCACAACCCGAATATAGATCCAGATCAAGACACGGGACAAGGAGCCTCGAGAGACCCCAAGTCAACCCATGGCATGAACATTCATCCAACTCAATCAATAAAGCGGAAGAAATAGCATGAAAATCTTTAGCGGAAGTCTGAAATAAATATAACATCAGAATACACACAATCTGAAGCTGAAAACACCCTTTTTGTTTGAAAAGCCTCTAAGTTTAATGAGTTGATAGGACAAGACCCCAACTAACTATCTACTACAAAAACTGAAAGTACATAAATATCTTAAAGCAAATGGTCCTCAGGAGATGAGGACTCACTACTAAGCTGGGTGCTAACTCTGGAACTGGCTACTGACGGGACTAATACTGAGTGTCGGGCCTGTATCATGAAACGATATAACATAGAGTATGTAGTCAATATGTGAAATGTACCGAGTACACAAAGTAAGTAAAACTGCTTAAATAAGTAAAATAATTTAAAACATGCATAATGTAAAACATAAACAAAATAAGAGGCTGAGAGTAGGGCTTGCATTCTATCTTTCTAAAAACATGATCTTAACATAATATAACATCAGGACTAAATTGATTAACCCAAAGCTGAAATCTGATAGTCATAAATAAAGCTGAACATTGTGTCAAACCTGCTTTAGAACACATGTAGATATAGATATACCATGAGTAATATACATGTACAACTGAAATCATGAGGAACAATGGGAGACTCTTCTTTTACTGACATACCATGATAGAGCTTACGTAGTCCCAACTATCACACTCAAGTGGGTAGAGCCGTCCAAAGCATTACTAGGGCTAAGGACGATACCATGATATCGATATCAAGCTCGTGGCCCAATTAGGGCAGGGGATATCTCACATAGGAGGTCCCAATATAATCTAATCATACCTAGGTTGGCGCATAGTTCTAACGCATAGGGTTGACTAACCCATAGCCTACTCGGTGCTAGACATTACTCCCAAAAACACGCATATGCTATAAATCATCTTTCAACGAAGCTGACCATCATCTATTGATGAAGCTGAATAATCATGAATACATAAATCTGAATCATACATGAGGAGCCTCTGCTCAAACCATACCACAAGCTGAACATAAATAGGAGTGTTCGCTCCAAAACCATGTGGTAAGATAAATTAGTAAAATCATAATCATACTTGAATATATGGGCATTTCCCGATACTTTAAGATGCTTGAAAATTAACTTGATTCAATGTGAAAACATGAACATAACATGAGTAGATTGGAAACATGCTTTTCTCATCAAAATCCATCATACATGAACATACTTCTTAAATCTCATCTTCTCATAAGCTTTAATGAATGGGCATCATAATTTGAATAACTACAAAACATGATTAATAATTGAAAACATGATAAAACTTTCCCATGAATCGTACTTCATCAATTAAAACATACTTAGATCATACCCATGACATAGATTTAGGAATTTCATGCAACGGGTTAAAACCTCATAGAATCAACTCATAGATTTTCATGAATTAGAGAGGGATTGGGCATGGGTGTGAACAAAGTCACCCATTCATAACCTTACATACCTGAAAGGGCTCGATTCTACCACTTCTCTGATTGCTCAAGGAAGATTTGAAGAAGAACCTTGGAGGATTTGCACTGATCACCTCTATAGACTCTTACTCTTGTATCCATGAATAGGAATGACTTAGAATAGGTTTTCCCCTCTTAAAACCCACTGTTCATATCTTAAAACGACGTAGTTTAGGCCTTAGGATCATAGGAATTACGGAAAAGCCCTTACTAAATTTGTAGGAAATAACTGACTGTTAGTCCCAACGAGGGACTGGACGAGTCGTTTCTCAAGGCCACGACTCGTGGAATCAATCGTCAAGTACACTACCTAGCAGATCATTCGGGGTTCTACGAGGGACCTCACGAATCGTTATAGGTGACCATGACTCGTGGTCACCACTCGTCACCTGCACTGCCTTAATTTCAAATAATTTCTATCCTACCAACCATGACCCATCCCATGAATCGTCGTGACTAATCAAAACTCGTGGGGACCATTCGTAGGGTACACTACCATTTTTCTTCACCTTCCTCAATCCCTTGCCCATAGATGACTCAACGAGTTGTGGGGCTTGACCACGACTCGTGGTCACGTCCGTGGGGACCTTAATATCCCTAATTCCAACTTCACACCTTGATCCTCACCATGAGTCATCTCACAACTCATAGTCTACCTCACGAGTGACATAACGACTTGTTCTGTGACCTGGTGCCAGATTTCAAGTTTTCTCCATTTCAATTTTCGGGTCTGATCTTAGGGCTTCCGAAGTATAACAATATCTCTCCTTTGGAAACATTCATCCTCGAATGTTTAAAATCATATAGAAAATCAGAGAATACAATCATCATATACACATACTGATCATTTGAGCTGAAAACTGACAGAATGACTAATTGTGACTCAAAGTACATAGCTGAACTGAATTCACTAATCATACGTACATCCATATACATAAAAGAAACTTGGGCACATGAAATGAAAATGAAAACTAATTAGAGTTTTAGGGAAAAACTGATACCTCAAGATGGAACTAAGCTAGTAAAGAATATATGTGGGTATCTAGCCATCAGTCCTCTTCGGTTTCCCATGTAACTCCCACAACATGTTGATTCCTCCATAAAACTTTCACTAAAGCTACTTCCTTGTTTCTTAGCCTTCGATCTTGATTATCCAGTATTTCCACACGAACCTCTTCATAACTAAGGTTGTCTTTCACACCAACACGGTCCACCGGTGCAACTAGAGCTAGATTACCCAACCACTTCTGTAAGAGCGATACATGGAATAACTTACATCAAATCCTTCCACTGACTTTACCTTGTTTCACTTATTTCCTTGTGTTTGACTTTAATTTCTTTAACAACCCTCCTTGTAACCCCTTTGACTTTTAAAACTACCCTTATTACCTCAAGAGGAAACACTAGTTCACACAAATTGTCTTTTTCTTTTTGATTTATCCTTTGGTGCATTTTGACACTATATGGTGCTCCCCTTACACTGTTATTCTTATCTTCCCCCTTTTTTTGCACACTCCCAAACTTAGGCTTTTGCCTCATTTGTCAATTTTTTTTCACTCCCTCTTTCTTAGGCTTTAAGCCTCATTTCATCACTTATCGTGTAACTAACATTTAGGGAGAATGGGTGCCAAAGAGAGGTATTAAGAATGATATTAAGTCTTGTAATGTGGTTGCCAAAGAAAGGGTCTAAGGATCAATGTTGGCTAATAAGGATCAATGCTCATGGAGGGCATATGGGTGAAGTGACTAGACAAAGGAAAGCCTAAACTCATGTTCTTGGCGCAACTGCATCTAGGATTTCTCCTTGAATAACATTTGGTGCAAGTTCTAAACAAGATGTAATGCATGAGATTCATCAAAAAATTTCTCACTACACAAGGCATCACCCTTAAAGGGTCTACAAGAGTCATTCTCCACACAAGATATCAAATTAGGACATCAAAGCAGGAAAACAACATAAGTCAAGCAAAGAATTTACAGTGTATGACAAAGAATGTTATGCTATGGTGCAAACACTTGCTCATTATCTTCATTTTCATGCCCTTGTTTTAAAATTCCATTTCAATAATTTTTTCGGTGGTGCCTCTCAAAACAACATCACAAAAGACTCAAAAATACATGGCATTTCCCTTAAGAATGTCACCACTCAATCTATCATCGGGAAATACCAACCCGGTTTGAGAAAAAAAATAAATAAAAACAAATGAATGCTCCTTGGGAAAGAACCGTGGTCAAAATAAAACCGTCGGAGTTTAAATTTCTACACTATTATTTACAATGGCGAAGAAGGAACAAGACTTTGGGTCATTTCATTAAAGATTTTTCAATTCAAAACAGAGACCCCATTTGATCACTAATCATCAACCATAAAAACAAAACCAACTCATTCATTTCAAAACAAGACACGCCCGACAAGGTCAATCATCAATTATCAAAATAAAACATCAGCTTGATAAAGGCTGGACTTAATCAAATTCAAACAAAAATATAAGAACGTCCAAAAAAACATCCGTCCCAGACCCCATCACCAACTACGCTCATCCCTCCCCCACATAATAGAATACATTGTCCCCAATGTAAATATGCAAAAGCGAAAGGGAAAAGAAACTCCCTATGTGGGCCACTCTTCTTTATCAGCAGCATCTGCCTCACCTGCACCACCATCGCTGGCCTCACCTAGCCCTGCGAAATCATCTCCCAGCCTTTCAAAAAGATCATCAATTGGACCCCGAACTTAGAATGGAGAAGCCATTGAAGCATCCAAGGCGCTCATATCCGGCACGTCTATTAAAGTTCAACTCTTCCACTCTTATACCTCAGTCTGGAGGGAAGTGACTGCTCCTTCGACCACATCTACCCTCTTGCATAATATGGAGTCATTCTCGTACAATGACTTGAGCTCCTTTTTGATTTTTTTGGCAATTAGTGCAAGGAAGATCTTAGCAAATCGCTGAAGTTGGCTTTCGTGCGAGTTTTTCATCTCCATAAGTCTATGGAGACCACTTGGTTGAGAGAATTGTGGAGGGGGAGATGCTCTCGGCTGAGGCATGTTACCTGATGCTTGGCCTGACATTTATGGCTGGGGAATATTTGAATCTGGGGTGTGTGGTGATTGGTCTGACCCATGCGAGAGGGATCCTTCTTGCACTCTAAACGCTTGCAGTCTCTTTTTTTCATTGTCGGTGCCTCGGCATCTCTCTTTCGATCAATATCTATTATTCCTAGAGCAGTGGAAGGAGTTTCATTAGGGAACAGAGGCACTCTAACTGCTGAGCAAAGCTGGGAAATCAAGACGGCGTAAGGCATTGAAGTGCTAGACTGTTGGGCGTTTTTCTTCATTTGCTGAGCAACAATTGCTCCAAAGTTAATGGGGACTCCCGTGATTATGCAAGCAATAAGGATAACAGTTTTTAGGATGACCCTCTACTCATTTTTGGAGGGGATGATCCGGGTACAAATAAAATCCAGCCGCAACTTGGCCTAGAATTTCAAGTCATGGCGAGAGATTTCGCCACCCATTGAGGCCCAGAGAGGAGTGTCAGTAGCAATTATTCGGGCTACCCAAGAAAAATGATCCTTCATATCAGCTACCCGGGCCATGTACTCCATACCGAAGTCAATCTTATCCTCCCAGAACAGGTAATTTATGGCAGCTAGGGTTATGTCAACTTCCATTCCCCGGATCATAACTGATGGCAAATGTTCGATCTATTTCGCAACTACACGCAAGTGCACGTGGTCTAACAAGTAGTAAAATGGCTAAAGTAAGCCAAGTATTGATCCCACAAGGACTGGACCAAGGTAATAATCGAATTAAGAGTTAATGAACTCTAACTCTAAAAATGCAGACAACAATTTATAGAAGATTTTGAGAGTTGGTTTCGTAATTTATACTAATCTAAAACAAAATTACAAATTGAGTCTGAACTATAGTAATGAGCAAGCTGAGGCTAAAACGAACATGCAGGGAAGTAATTTATCGAT